>KZ506020.1:381402-451051 GCA_002844005.1 Limosa lapponica baueri
TTGTGGTTTATGTTTAGTCCTATTAAAATAAACAACAGAACTAGAAATTATTTAAAATCTTCCTTCTATTTTTGTTTTTATTTCTGCCATTTCATGCCAGATTATATTACTGTATACCAGTAAACACTTTCACATGCAGGTTTTCCAATAAGAAGTTTAATGGCCTATATCTTAGTGCTCAGCCCAAATGTGGGACATGAGGAACTTCTGATTCACAAAGTGCCACAAACTGTATGACTTGCTTTGGCTTGGTCCCTTAATTTCATTTTCAAAAAAAGAATAACCTTAATTCCTCAGCTTACTCTTTTGGAAAGATACATGCAAAAGGACATCAGAGTTCTAATACTTCTTTTTCCGTATTGGCTAATTCACTGACATAACAGTACTTGGCAGAGATTGCCTGCTGGTGTTCCGGCTCCTGGCAGAACTGCCTTTAAATGGAGGACTTTCTGTTTTCAGATCACACAGAAAATACTGAGTTTTACCTTAAAATAGGTACAATCTATAATCAATGTGAGCCTGTATCGAGGAAGGAATTCTAAAATATGCCTGGTCCAGTATCACAATGTCTCTTGCTATAGGAGTGAATGAATTTATATACTTGGGTAAAATACACAGATGTCAGAAGATAAAACTTGTTTTCCATTTTGAGACAACATCCTTTTACTAGAATGGAGACAGTATCAGACATAGATAATAATTTTTAAAAGGGAATATTCTTTCTGAGCATGACATCTATGTGACAGGCTATAGTATGACTGTATTTTTAATATGTTAATGAGTGTGATGTGCAAATGTATAATAGAGCTCGCCCACAATATGATTGCTAACTGGACACATTTTTAAGTTGTATGTTGGCAACAAAATATTTTTCTTTAAAAATATGTAGTAATATGTACATATGTTTTAAGTATTTTCCAGCATAAAAGAGGTACATGAGCAGAATACGTTATAATTAAAAATATTGACACCATTTAAAAACTCAATTGTCCATATATTAAAGTAAGCTGAAATAGTTATTAAATGCAGCAACATGTTTCAATTCCACTTAGACCCAATGGGCAAAAAAATCCCCAACAACCCAAACCCCTGAAGCTTGCCAAAATCCACTTTTGATGGAGATTTTTTGGAACAATTTCCAGGGAATCTGTCAAAGGAATCACCCTGTTTGCCCTAGAAAGCCATGCCCTAGCTATTTTAAGTGAAAAATGTAATTGCCACTAGACTGAATGGAAAATGGGATAGAGGTAATTTCTGAGGTGGCTGGACTTCAAGTCATGTTGAGCTTAAAAAAGTGTTAACCTGAAATAACACCTGGATCTAAAATTATGAGCAGAGTATCACAAAGAAGAGGTGTGCTTTGCTGACAGTGACCATACACACAGCTTTTACTTCATGAAGACAGGGCAGGCTCAGAAAGCATCCTGTTAGCAGAGTGTAGACTAAACAGAAGTGTCATGTAGAAGAGCTGAAGCCTGGTATCCTGAGTGGCCGAATCACCTTTGCAGTCAAAATTCTCTTATGAACAATTGCAGTCAAAATTCTCTTATGAACAATTGTATACCTGTCCTGAAATTAAATTACAAGTTGCAAAAGCATCTTATTGCATGCCTTAAGCCCATTGAGTCTTTATTAATAGAATTGTATAGAACATTAAGCATGCAGGATGCCAGTTGTGTATTTTGTTTTTGACTTTAAGATTCCATGAAGACCTCAGTGACATAACTCTCTTTCCGTAATCATTATTAACTTTTGTACTGTGCTTTGAGATCATTGGATGAAGGGTGCTGTCTACGATCACCTAATTTTTCAAAGGCATGAAGTAACTCTCTTGGAGAGAGTACTTTAATGTAGTCAAACAGCTCCAGCCTGCCAACACCTATTTCACTCGCAACAATATCTTTTCTATGAAAAGGTAAGTTGCAAAATCCCATAGAGTTCATTGATGAGGTCTGAAGAACTTGCAGGGCTTTGTTGGAAAGTGGATGTAATGAAGAGTAAAAAAAAAAAAAAAGAATAAATCAGAGACTCTGTTATAGTGAAGGAGTTAAATAGAAATATGCTGCTACTTATTATTGACTGAATCAGGTAGCCAGATACAGGCTTTCTTGTAGGAAAAGAAACAGCATAGAAATAGTTAAACCTGACATCAGTTATTTGCCTTAAAATTGCTTGTCAAGGTCAGTTTCTCTGAATATGACAGCTAAGGAGAAGAAAGAGGCTTGCACGCTTATAGCAATAAATTCCTCTCAGTTGGAATGCCACTGAAAGGTCCCTTTCTAGGTCTTTACTCAGGACAGCATTTGAGCTTGTTCCTATTGTGTCTAAAGTGCTTGTGCCGTCTTGCCTGCTCCTGCAGTTTCTTCCACCGTCACAAAATTTTGGGAAAACAAGTGAGGAGGCAAATCCTTTCCTCCTACATGTGCTGTTTTTTGGGGTAATGTGTCTGTGGTGAAAGTGGTGATGACTGGTTTGTGTTATGTAGTTAACTAACAGACTGATGATTTTACCAGCATGTCAAGTGAATTGTTGGTTTCAGCAGCTTGACTGCTATATCTCCCTGTGTTGTCCATCATAAAGTCTCAAATTCTTAAAATTTTATCCACTGGTAAAATTTGTACAATGAGAAAAGTGAGTATGTTTTAAAATAGTTGACATTATACCATCTGGGGATGGTATCTGGCTAATATCAGTTCCTGGGCGTTCATTTTGCTTTGTTTTGTTCTTAAGTAAGACTGTTATCTAAATATACACAAGGTTGACAGAGTGCAAAAATAGGTATTCTTTTTGAAAGCAGGCTAAAGCTTTCCAAATACAGTGCTTGGGAAGACAGGCAACTGAAGATACTGAAGCATTTAGTCCCTGGAGCGTTACCAGAAAGTAGTCCTAGACAACTACAGGAATTGGCAGTTGCTTACATGGAGAAAAAAAAAGCTAATATCTAGTAACTAGGAGTATGGGTGATATTTAATACTATGCAAACATTTCAGTTTGAGTAGTTCCAGCACCACCTATAATTTTCTTAAAGCTTTATGTGCAATTTATTCTGCCATAAGATTAATAATACAGTAAGACATAAGTTAGTAGATGCTTTGCAAGATTGCTGTCTGAGCTGCATTGAATCTAAACTGAGCTCTCTCTCATTCTCTCTACTCTCATTCAAGATCCCATTCAATACCTATCTACAAGGCCACTGTAGCTATTTACATTTCAGGAGCACCTGGAGGCTATGGTTTTGTTATACCAAGAGTTGCCCGGATAGTTAACTATATTATTCTTTTGTAATACATAAACCATGTGGTTGTGTTCAGAAACCTGCTATTGTAGTTTTGCCATCCTGACAGAGAAATGCTATCAAAATCTAAGTTTCAAGAACATGCAGTATTGAGACTTCTCCAGGGTGTTTGCAAAGATAAGGATAAATAGTTTTGTGGATCAGGTGTGTTTTTCAGGTTAGGTATAACAAACACTGATGCTCATGGTTCAGACTTGAGGAGGGAGCAGCTCACTTCTGGAGTTGAATCTGAAGTTTTGTCTGCTTTTTTTCTTTCTTCTTTCCTAAGTTTTAAAATAAATAATTGGGAGTGAAGCATTTCTTGGTAGGTTTTTGGAACTTTATTATAAGTTAATTTCACCGGGAATTGTTAAGAGAACTAAGTGTTTTTATTAGACCAAGTGAGGGCAAAAAAAAGCACAAAATTTTTACTTTATAAGCATGAGGGAAGAGCACTGAGATTTTGTTATTATTTTTCACTAACTCTGTTTTCTGAGTGTTCAGGAGGATTTTCCTCGATAGACTCACTGAAAAGGCATTCAGCATCTAGACCTTTTTTTTTTTCATTTGAACACAAATAGGAACACAGTAACCAGAGAAGAGTAAAATGTAGATTTGCTGGCTGAGCTGGCTTAAAATGAAAGAGTAAATCTGAATCTAGGGTACAGACCACACAGTCTGCTACTCTAGTGTGGTTCTCACTACAGGACATTTTAGTGACTCTCTTGATTAAAACAAAATGTCCAATCTTCTCTGCATCTCAAGATGACTCTCTTATGTCAGGAGCTTGCTCTCTGAGTTTGCTTCTCTGCCTTTCATGCATCCCTCAGTTTCATCCCCAGCTACATGGTCCTTACTTGTGTATTGCGTTGTGCATCCTGAAAGCTTCTCTTTGACGAGGATCATTATTTGCCTCCATGGAAGCCATGATATCTCTCCTATTTCTACAAGCAATTCAGTCTGATCTTCTGTGCAATTTGGCTCTGAAAGATCGGTACCTTCCTCTGTGCTGCCAAACCACAACGTTTAATAGAACACAACATATAGTTGTGAACTGAGAAATTTAAGTAAATGCCATCCATTCCACAAATCAATATGATGGTGTAGAATTCAAATCAATATTGGTTTCCTCTCTGTTTCTGTTTTGAATCTCGATGGCAGGTTTGAGCTAAGACAGATGAATTGTTCCAATAACTATGGTATTTTAACTATGGTCTGATTTAATAAAAAAGTAAGGAAAAATATTGGAAAGAAATGTCTAGTGTTAAGTCTCAGAATAAGAAAGGGAGAAATTTTCATATATGTTTTCATTATTTACGTAGTGTATTTCTGTAGATTTTGCCTGTGGGCATTACAAGACTTCTGTGCATATCAATTCTGCTATGTCAGCCATGACTTACCACCTTCGTAACACTTTATCCAAGATGACTCCTGTTGAATCTTTTTAATTATCTGTATACTATGATCTTTCTTTATTGCTTCCATTCCCAAGATGCAGTGCAAAACAGTCATTTGCTGTAGCCAGTGAAGAAGAAGAAATGGAAAATATGGATTGGTTGCCTTTTGTTAATATATTCAGCTTTTGGTGAGAGTCAGATTTCATAAGGAAAGACTAGTGAGGCATTTTTCAGTATTAATCAAAATTTTAAGGCATTAAGTAGTTTTGGCTTTAGAACAATTATTGCAATTACATTAGTTTTTCAGTATAATTTATTATGATTTTTCAGGTTCACAAGACAGACCTTATTGCAGTACTAGTGTTCTGTTTTAACAAGCACGCTGCAGGCAAAACATCTCTGTAGCAACCTCCTTTGTGCTTCAAGGTGGTATGTTACTGAACCAGCCTTGGGGGCAGGGACACTTAACATCCCAGCAAAGCACATGGTCTGCCGGTTGCTGATTTGGTGTGATCGTTAAGGTGGATTTGTTGAGTATAGTTCAATACTAGACAGTCTGATGAGGATGTGAGAGTAATTATTATCTGACAGCTGAGTCATCTAAAAAGTCAGAGCCACCACCACTAAAACCTTTGGGTCTGCTACAGAAGGGCTCTGCTTTGGAAAATAAGTAACTTTCATCTTAAGGGGTGCTTTCTAGTTGGAAAGGGTCTCTCTTGGTGGAGAGAATGAGGCTGGACGTTCTTCTCTCTGTCCGTCTCTGACATACATGAAGCACATTAAGTTGAAGTTTGCCGGCACTGCCTAGCACAAAGCAGCAGTCTTCTGTTTCTTATTTGCATTAATTGCATGCTTGTGATCTTGTCTAATTGCTTTTTGTCTTGTTCAAGAAACAATGCATTGACTGTAAATTTTTTTTATTCTATATGTTCTTTATAGCACAGGCTGGCTATAAAGTGTCATAGGAGTTCACCGCATTTATAGGTTGAGCTAGGGCTGCCCTTATACTATTTTAGCCTAAGAAAACAAGGAAGCAAATTTCCTTGCTTAAAACACATCAGTTGCCCTCACTGTACATATCCTCTGGCTTCAGTTGAGAATAAGTACAGCCTGGTTCTTGACCATTTACAGCACTTCAGAGAGGATCTTCGGCTGTCTGCTGCTCCAGCCGCCTGCCGGATTATCTTTCTCTGTTTTCACAGATTTTGAGCAAAATGTACTTTAAGAACCTGTACTAGTTTTGCTAGCGTCTCTGTACAGGACGATTTAGAGTAGATATTTTGAGTATTGATGCTGGATTTCGGAGGTAAGTTGTCCTGTTTTTTCACTGGTTATGAAGAAAAGAAAGTCAGCGGGATCTCCTGGAAGGACAGGAGGAATTGGGGCAGCAAGGATCTCTTCAGATCCCTACTCTTCTGTGTCTCCCAACATTAATAATCCTCATTGCTCCATGACAGTTAGTCAGGTTGCAGCAAAGATTAAATATCCTTTCATTTAGCCGAATTAACCTTCTAGGTGTAGGTGGTATAAAATAGATACATCAATGTACCTACTGCCTGTCTGGTTTTAATTATTTCAGAAATCCTGTCTGTTCTTAATTCATACTAACTATGAGTATTTCCAAGAGTTGGAAGTTCAGGATCAGACCAGCAGCAAGGCTTTGTAGAGGTAAGACACTCCCGTTGAAATGAGGTGTTATATTTCTGATTTTGAAACACCTCTCTAGGATATCTCACTTCTCTAGCTCTGGTTTGCTTCAGTAGGTATTGCATGGTCCAGTCCAGAAAGACAGTATATGGATTAATGCTGCTCCAGGTCAATGAGCAAAGGAAGTGATTGTTTTCTTTCCTCCTTCCTCTCCATTAGAAATTAACACACCTTAAACCCAAAACCATTCTTGTGTTTGTGTACAGCCATGATCCTGCCCACTGTAACTGTTTCAAATCCTTCGACGTTCCCCATGCTTCCTATCACCAAAAAGAAACATTAGCAATGGATTCCAGGATAGAAATTGTTATCAAAACTGTTAGTTTGATCTGTCTTAGTTCCAGAATTTATTTAGTTTCCATAGACATCTCTAAATGCCTGGTTACAAATTAAATGGGGCATAGACCCAAGCATCAGAACAATGCTCTGTGGGAGAGTGCACAGGCAGCTAATTTGAGTAATCCAGAAACCTGGGGATGCAGTGATTAATGAGGAAGGGACCTCCAGCTGGCCTGTAACTTAAGCAAGCTGACAAAGTCTGTTGAATTAAATACCGGTTTGATTGACAGCAACTCTACTGAAATCCACATCGGGCCTAGTTCTGTTGCCTTCCTGATGTATATTTGTTCTGAAGTATGTCTGGTCTTGGGTATCTCTGACTTTCTATGTCTCAATATGCTGAATTGCAAATCTAGATGTTTTCCTTTTGTTTGTTGCTGTAAACCATTTATATAGAAATGCTGAGTCTTTAAATTGTGGGAAAGAATATAAAATATGCAAACTCATATACATGCATACATGCATAAATAGATTTCATTCTCTCTTAATTTCCTCTGTGGCATATTAGAATCTGCTTTTCTTGTCAGTTGCTTAAGAAAACACAAGTCAAGAAAAAGCTGTTTTTCTGGGGGCATTCTGAGTGCTTTATATGGACACTTTTAGAGATGAAAAAACCATAGCAGTAAGATTCACTATTTTACTTTGATGTGCTGACTAATGCTGTCAAAAATATGGGGTTTGAGAAACAAAACATGCCCAGTGGAAATACAGGGATGTGAGAAAACCAGAAAAAAATTGTGGATAATAATCGCCAATAAACCTGACAGACAATATCAGTACTTTCTTTAGCTGATTACAAGCTAGAAATAGAATTATGCTTTCAGACTGTACATTAGGACTTACATTAATATCACTGTGAGGAAAAAGCCCTTCCTTATTTTCTCCACAAAAAGTTGTGAAGACAGTAATGTGGTCTCCCCCTTCTAGTGCTCTGGGGTACTCCCAGCTGCCTGGTCTGAGTTCAGGTGGTGCTCAGCTCTTGCCCTTCCTCTCAGCAGAGGACCTGAGCTCCAGCCACCCATCAAGGTGGCTCGCCTGGGTGACTCCTGGTCTGGTCATCGCACAGGGAAAGCAGCCTCACATCTGCTCAAAGGATGGGCAACACGCTCGCATGCCCCAAACATGCTGAAAATACTATAAAGGTGATGACATCTGGGGTGTTTCACTTTCCTCTAATACGTGAAATTGGAAGTTAATGTATCACTTAGCAGCTGATGAGCATTTGCTGGATATTTTTGGGCAATGCCAAAAAATTGGTAACAGGTTTTCTGGTAACAGTTCAGAAAGAGATAGAGAGAGGGCAAATTTCAGTATAAATAAAAATACAAGGTAGTTTTATTTAAATCAGATGTAGTTTTTTTTCAAAATAATGGAAGTTTTTCAAAGGCTAGATAGTTCGTGGTCTAGGTCATCTTTTCTCTCCATTTTTCAGAAAGCTAAGAAATATTTTTTCTATCTGTTTTAACATTTTGATTTTTGGTTTCGTGCATTAATTCCATGTAGGTTTGTTTTTTGTTTTTTATGTATGTGTATACAAACGTTAGCATCTTTCATGTAAAAGATGAGGAACTCAGTCTTGAAAGCCTAACTAAACATTACCCTGGTTTCACAGATAATAAGCAATTACTCCTTCTACTGCAACTGGCAGACAGTGAGTACAACCAGTGCAAGTGGGGGTTCTGTTTGCAGAAAGGACCACATGTACAGTAATGTAGCTAAACATGCGAAACATATAATGGTCCTGAATCTCGTTTTTCTCTGCTTGTTGCCTCTCTTTGCAACCATTCTAAATACCTTTGATTTGGCTGTGTGTCGTTACTAGACATATATATGCCTCAGTTGAGAGATTATTAAAGGCATGTATTTTCTATTCATGAACGTGTCTGTGATTCCAATTTATAAAGCCTACTTTATTAAAATTCACTCTCATTTGGCATTTCTTTTAATTATCTGAAACAGAATGCTCAATCCGTTTTTTTCTTTTTTACTTTTCGTTTGTAAAGACTAAAATATTGATTTCTAGCTAGCTAGATTTTGTTGTTTTTCTTCCTACTGCTACTGTTTTGTCTCCATAGAAATACTGTCTCCCTAAAGTTACCTTCATATAGAGACCTTTGTACATCTGCAGATCTTTATTTTTCTTTTAGAGGAAATGAGTCTGTCTTGGAAATAGGTTTTGAATGGATTTTTATATTCTCTGATGGTCAAAGAAAATAAGTTAATTTGCAATGAAAAGAAGAATATCTAATGATAAGTGTTTTATACATAAATTTTTCAAAACTACTGTGTTCTGTTAGTTACAGCACATGTGATAGGACTCCACAATGCTATTTATAGCCAGTCACAACTTTTCAGAAAGGGTACATGTTGAAGGTTGTTAGCACAGATATCCTGAACAGTAGGAGAATACCCTTGCTTGGTCAGTAAAGTTATTCAGTGTGTGCAGTATTGTGATGCTGCTTAAGCAGCGGCATCAAAGTTAGCGAGATGTAGGCGGTTCTTCAGGGTTCGCACGCAATTAAGCAGGCTGTGACCCAGCTGTGGGTCATAGTCGTGGGTATCTATGTTACCGAGTGAGGATGCTGCCAGTGATTGACTGATTGCAGAAAAGCAGTGAACAGTTATGTGAAATTGTTCAAACAGAATTCACTAATAATACAAAAAGGTTTATTTTCTGAGCCAGCCTTGTATATCGCATGAATATGGATTTCCTTCCTGAAGAACTAGATGGAGAACAAGGTGCATAGTCACACTGATCTCAGGTGTGCTTTAGGACCCAAACCACTGTAACTGCCTCCAAACGGCAGTAGGTGGGTGTTTGGCATCATTGCATTCTGTATCAATTTATCACTTCAAATAAAAAACTCTTACTCTTTTGCAGTAATGTGCTTTAAAAAAAAAAAAAAATCCAGTTCTTTGCAATTCCAGAAGATGTGATCTGCCTGAACATCTGCCAGCTAGATAGTTTCTACCTCTGTTTGGAGGATAGTGACTTACATATTTCAGCTTATTTAATTTAAATTATTAGTTAAATGTAGGGGCCCAGGATACAAGTGCATAGAAACTGCCTTATCTATCAAATAATCAAAATGCTTCTAACCAGTGCCAGTAGGGCATATTGTTTTTGTTCGCCTGTTTTAAGGGATATACCTGGAGAATATGGGGAGTGGGGAGGGAAAGGACATCCAAGAAGAGCAGCTGCCTGGATTCTTGTGAAAATCAGGTGACTTTGAGGTGACCAAAGTCAAATGAATGAAGTCCAAATGAATTTGGATCTTATCACAGCATGACTGACCCTCTGGGGTCAGCCTGGTGTGTGCCACTGGAGGACGATGCCAGGTTGCTGCCTTGTTAAAAGATGGGACCTGTCTCAATGTGAGGGCTCATGCCACTGTACTTTGTACACATACCCTCTAAGGCATGGCATTGTCCTTTCTGCACTGTCCCTTTCCTATCCTAGACAATGTTTCCTTTACATGTATAATATTGGCCATAACCTTTTGCTTAACTTAAATGCTTATATTACAGTGCAAATTAGCCCATTTGTGCCTAGCTAGTTTCTTTTTGAAGTTTATTTTCAGTAGTGTTGTTTCGCTGTGTTTGAAGCAGATTCTGAACTATGTTAGTTAATGCATGATGTGAATTGACTTCTATTGAGATAAATATAAGCTGCTAGTGTCCTTTCCCCTGGAAAGTCCCTTGACTTTCTCCCCTTCTCTGAATTTTGTGTACTTTGAAATGATTTACCTGGCACGTCTTAAACTGTTGACATTGTGAAACAGTTGTTACATTTCACCATAGAAATGACTGAATACATGTGAAAAAGATTGAGGGCCCTTTAGGATGAAAATCGCTATAACACAATGATTATTCTGACTGATGAAATTGTAAAGTGTATGTGGTTCTTTTTTCTTCTAAACAAGAAAAAATAAAAACCATTAAAACATTCAGACATGTTATAAACTTCAGATGTGTTTTTTTGAAATAAAATAGCAGACATCTACCTCAATGAGGTTTTAAACAATCTTTCAACTTCAGGACTTTGCTACATTATGCCCTCAGGAACCTGTTCTTATTATAATTATGATCCAGAGGAAATATTCTTGAACAGTAGCACTTTTCTGTGGTAATAGCACAGTAGATGTTATACTGAATTGATGATTGTTTAAAAGCTTTTTGCCAGTATGAGGTAGAATGGTCCAACATCTTTGAAACAAGATACTAACTTTGGGTTAAATCAAGAACTGTAATAAAGGAGAAATATGTTCTTAGGAAATGCATTGAAAATTAGCAGGTTGACGATCAAAAGACTGAAATTATTAATAAGAGTTTTTCTTTCATTGCACAAGAATAGCTGCCATTTGTGCTGTTGGAAGATTTGTGGTTAAAATTAAAGGATCTGTGTTCTCACATCGCTGTTCTCCTGTCACCTGTTACTTTAATGACAGTGAAAGGGTACAACGGGGTCAGTTTCAAAACCAGTAAATGCATTGGGTTTTGTTAATGTTCAGGGTAGTTTGATGAATATTATCAACTCCACAGCGATAATAATTATTCTGTATTCTAGAATTTATATTGGAGGCCAGAACAGTCGCGCTTCCAAATTTGGGAAGATAAGGTCATATGAGTTACGTGGTTAGTTACTGCTGTATGTGACTACTGTGGGTTTGAGTATTGTCGGTACATTTGTAGTCTTCTCTCTGATCTAGAAAAGAGTCAAGAGAGCTGAAGGCATGTTCCATGCTATCAGGCTAGCTTTGATTCATGGACTTTGTGTCCTTTTATTTTACAGTTTCTATACTTTAAAGTGCTCTATTGGGCAAGAAACTAGGGTCAAAACATATGAAATCAAGTTTTTTGTCATGTTTTTTCAACAAGCATGAAAAACCTGGCAGAACACTCTCATCTTATTTGCTCTGTAGACTAATTTTATAAGTAATTTGTGTAATTCTGTTGATGTTTAATCCAGTTAGCATCTTGTTGGATAGCAGAAGTGTCTCTTTTGGGGTTTTCATGTATCTGATGAAAATTATGGAAACCCTACAAACCAAATCTATAAGCCCCAAACCTCTTCCAGCTTTCGCTTGCTAGAGAGGAACAAAGTGTATGAGTCTCCTTTTTGTTTTTTCAACATGAGGATAACTAACGCTTGAATAACGTATTTATACACACATGGAATATCCATGAGTTCATTTTTGAGGGCCAAGTTAGATGTCTAATAGTCATGCTATCATTTTAATAGAGGCCTAAGTGTTTATCTTCAATCCTTGTAGTACAGGAATCCAAAGTGGAGTAGTCAGAGTGATCTCTTAAAATCAAGTCTAATAGCTCCAAAATGTGGTAATGGAACTGACTTTAATGGCTGGTCTCCATCATGGGGAAAAAACAATGTTTTGGGTTTCAGTTGCTTCTGATTTACCTTCCTTGGGATTCTTATTTTTCATCTAAGAGTCCAGTTTAAACCTAGCAATACAGGGAAGTATCCATTAATATCCAAATGCATTTATTTATCTGATATTTTTCACCTTACTAAAAAGAAAGTCTTGTTTCAAAAATAGATATTCTTTGCATTACTGTGAGACTGAAAACCCACAATGGATGAATTTCTAAAGAAGAGTACTTGGGGCTCAAAAATATGCTTGGAGCTTGGGCTCCAATTAGAAGTGTTCTCCTAATAGAAGTGTTCTTTACATTTTTGTTTTTATTTCAGAATGTTGGAATCATATTCATTTCACCTTTTTTCCTTTTCATTGTGACAGCAGAGCAACCTGAAACAAAATAGTGAGGGTGCCAAATAACTGTACCTAAATAGTGAAAAAAAAATATGTGAGTTTGCCAACACTTCTTATTCCTCAGACTTGATATATGTCTCTAATTCTCTAAGAATGTATATGTAATATTGAAATGCAAGTGAAAAGCTGGTGCATAACCTTGGTGGTTTTTTATATCATCTTTCAAAATTTTGCATTATTTTATGTATTTAGAGCTACAGTCATTTTCGTATGTGCTATATCAGCCCTGGATATCTTGCTTTCTAAGAATACATACAGAGGTCAGGTTGTAGTCTGCCTGGTGATATGCATCTTATATGTAACTGCTCAAAAAAAAAACTTACTTGACAACAGAAACACAAAAGAAGTTCTATTTAAGTATGGAATAAATAGCCTGATAAACTTGGGGAATAATGAGAGAACAGTGTGGAGGAAGACACAGAAGCGACTAAAAAGGGGAGAACAGAGTTGGGAATAACTTAGAAAACAAAGGATAAGTGGCAAATAATTCTATTTTTGTATCAGAAAGTGGCCATTGTAACAATTATGATAGTTAATTGAGGCAGTGGCTAAAAAAAAAATAAACCTGGAGAAGAAAAAAAGAAGAAGATGCCAGCAATAGCTGTAATAATTACTCAAATATCACTTTGATAGACAGGTCCAAAATTAAAGTTTTGCTCATTTATTTAGGTTGTAATATAATGTTTGTCCCGTGTCTGCTATAAGAGATTAGGAGACATTATTGACTGTCCTTCCACAAGAAAACTGATAGCAACAATCGCCTGCAAGGGGAAGTTATACTTCTTCAAACCAGATGATTAACCTTGTCATAATTCTGCTGTAGCAGATAACATTGTCAGATATTTTTAAAGCTCTTTCTGTATTCAACATGTTTTAATTAATTGAGAAGAGAAAGGAGATCAGTGTAGAATGGAAGGGAAAGAAGACCGCTAACTTTTTCTCGTTTTCTTGTGAGCCTACAGTATGTCTTGAGCAATATACACAGCTAAATAAGTATTACAGTTAAGATCACATTTGTAAAAATGCTTTTTCCTTTCATTTATAGACCTTTGGAAAACCTCTAGTTCCGTAAAGTCAAACATAGTTTTGTCTTGTGCTATCATTCCAAAATGTGGTTTTCTTATAAATGGAATGGCACATTGACCATTTCATTACATTAAAACAATTTAAGGCTTCTACTGTACTTTAGGAGGTGTACAGAGACTGGTTTGCCATTCACTTGTATTAGCAGTAAGTTAAGAATGACCAAATGAAGCCAATAAAAAGTTGACAAGAATAAAAAGCTGTAAATACGATAATCTAAGATACCACTTTCACAGGGATTTCTCTGTGATCATTTGGTGATAAAGTCTAAGACGTGGATGTCCACAATATTGTAGTGTAGAAAGCAGTGATCTAAGAGAAAGTGTACTGAAGTGTGTGTTCCCAAAATGTTCCCACTAATGCAGATAGAAAACCTCTAGGAGCACATTGGTAAAGAGTCAGATGGAACCTCAGTTGGCATATAGTCTTATAAACGCAGTCAAGTCAAGGGATCTTGATCAGATTTTTCCAATAGGATTAAAATATCTATTTGCAGTTTGTGTAATAACGGTTCACCTAGCCATATCTAACCTAGCTTTAAATTAGCTAGTTTAGGTATTGCTAGTTTTATTTCCACAGCGACGTGGAACTCATACACAGACTGCAAAACCCATTTATGTTTATGCTAAACACCTTGCAAATACAGTCACACAGATGCAGTAAAAGCAGTGCAAATTATTGTAAACAGGCCTGTTACATTAACTGCTTATATTCATGCAATTATATGTTACTTTGGGCATTATGCTAATAAATGATGGATAAGTAGGAGAATATCAGTGTTCTACTAAAATATTTCATTGTCTGAATCGCCTTATGTTGCCTCTGAAAAACTTGTCATTGTTTCTTAACAAGTGATTTCTCATATCTATATCCATCCTGTCTTGAAATGTTCATTGATGTAAAAAATTCAAACACTGCTGATATCCTGTAACTTTCTTTTGATGTGCTTGAGCAGAGCATTTGAATGCAGCATAACTCTGCTACATAGGTTCCATGTGCCTGATTCTGATCCAAAATCAAGAATAAACTGCAATTACATTAGCAGAAAAAAGGCTGGTTGGCTGTCCTGCTCCTTGTGTCAGAAAGGACTTAATTCTATACCAAACAAGAACCTGACTGAGTCTGAAAACCTGCCTTCTAACCCTTACTTAAATGAGTGACTGGATATGCTAGATTAGTTCCTCAGGGGTTCTTGAATATGGATTTCAGGATCAGAATCTTTATCTGACGTGTCCAGGTGTAAAAGATGATGGTTCATTGAATAATGGATGATCTTGCAGCCTATCTTGAAAGGGACATTTTTTGAATGTTTCTGCTTTCTTGAACTTTATCTCACCATTTACATACAATAAAGGGAACCTTGAGTGGGTGGGAAGTGCTGCTGGAAGTGAGAGCAGTTGCAAGGATGGTGCATCTGTAGAACCGTGTAGCCTTTACCATGTCATGGAGTGATGGGATTTGCCTGTCTTGCACTTCTTACGGGAAATTCAAGAATGCAGGAGGCTTTGAAGACTAGAAGATTCTGATCTGGCATTATTTTATGCCTCACATGTTCACATTTTACCTTAATTGTGGTCACACCTACAAAGCATAGAAAGCAGTGGCATACCAAATTTGAAGTCTGGTGAGGTTTTTTTCCAGATAATTTTATATTGCTAACAAGATTCTGACTACCCAAAACCAGGTTTATTTTGTGGTTTTTGTTCTTGTCAGATTTTTATGGGCACCAGAGGAATTATCTAGCCAGCTCATGGGAGAGGCTAATAATCATATTTATTCATTATGATGTTTTAAATTTCAAGGAATGGTTCCTAATGCAGCAAGGCCTTTAACCTGAGTCTAATCCAAAATTCAGACTGACTGCTGGCATGTTTAAATTCTTTGCTGAACGGAGGCCAAAACTTTGCACATTGTTAATGCACACAGTTCTTGTTGACTGCAATGAGAGCCTCTAGCTTGTGTCCAAGGACACGTTAGCTGATGATGCATAAATTCCATACCATAAAAGAAATCTGGAGTCAATGTGATGACTGTACAATGTTCTAATTATCTTGCAAGCTCCCTTTATCACATATTGGCATCTCTTGAAATGAAAAAATAATACACTTTGTATGTGAACATGAGAGAATTTACTGCACTTGTTTATTGTGCCATGGATTAAATTATGATGTCAGTGATAATGTTAAAGCTAATAAGTAATTTAGACATATTCAAAACTGTCTAACATCTCCAAATTCTAAGAAATTAATGAAAGACAGAAAATGAGCAGAAGTAGCACAACCATAATGTATCTACCTTTTTCCGTTGTGTATTTATTCTGCAAGAATAAACTGAAATTGTGTAATGTAAATCATAAGCATACTTGCAGGTGTTAAGTGCCTGATATTTTATCATTCAGAGTTCTGCTTACTCTGCTATAGAGAAATATTTGTGTTAAAATACAGCATCTTTATCAAGTAATTTGAGTTTATCGCATTATGGTATCTGCAGAATGGTTGAAGGAAGATGACTTGAAAAGGTCTTCATTAGATAGCTCATCAGAGACACAACTAATAATATTTTGCCATGACATCAGAGGGTGTTCTGGAGGGAAGAATCAAATGTTCTCTTTCTAAAGGATGCTATTTGGCTAATATGCTGATCAGCCTGTCAGGTGGATTAGCAGTAAATGATATTTCTGGTGACTGCAGTCATAGAAAAATAAGCTGCATGTCCCTACTTGCCTGCTACCTCTTCTGCACTTTGGCATTCTTTCTATTCAGTTCTTAGTGCCTCTCCTTTTCTCTCCACCTGTCCATCTTCCTCCCACCTCCTGGCATTCTTGCTCATGTTTTTCCTGGGCGTTCCCTCCTCCTCCTCTCAACCCTCTGTCCCACTACTCTTTGAGATTTAAACTGTGTCCATGCAAACATGCATATTCTCTCTTTTATGTCCATCACCTATGTAGTATCTTCAGATGTATCAAGTCACTGCAGACCTCCTGTCACCTTTCTTTTCTGGTTGTTTTTGTTTTAAAAGCTATATTATTTTCCTTTGTTGTTTCTATAGTAAACTGGTATTAAGATTTTGTCAATGTCCTTTTCAAAGGAATTGTTTGGGGTTTTTTTTCAAATTTATTTTTGTTTTATGTTACTCCTCACCTGTGAAGTTTGTCTTATAGCTCAGTTCTCTTGATGAACAATGTTTGATCCCCACCTCTGGGAAGTGACCCAGGTGGAGTGATCTGCACTGTCTTAGAAGAATGCTTCTATGAAGTCGGTTTATAGATCAAAATATAGTTGAAATTTCACTTGATTTACTTGATTTTACTTGAAATTTATTTTATTTGAATATGAATAATAGTCAAAATGGGTATTTTAATATGAGGCTTTAAAATTATCATGGAAAGTTGACAGGGAACCTGCAGGAGGAAGGTATATAATGTGCAGCTGAGATTTAACCTGAAGAGTAGATGGGTTTTGTACCAGCTGAAGTTTTCACAGCTTTTCATTCTCTGCATTTAGTCTTGTGTATTAGAGCTTTTTCTAATGTATGGATTGCTGTGGCCAGATCTTTATTGAGGGGAAAGTTGATAAACCAGGTAGTGTTATTAGGTTCATCAAAAAGTCAGATAGTATCCCACAGATTTTGCAACTAAGTTAGCTACTATTAGGCACTTCTGCTTCCTCCTATAATTTTGTTCCTTTCCCTCTCTTCATTATCATACACTTTACCTTAGAGAAAACAGTATGCTGAACTCTGCACAAAAATCTTGTTTTGCATGCCATTACTAAAAACTTTCTTTTTCTTCCAGCAAATGTATTTGATGCCTCTTATGTTTTCCAACAAATATTTCCCTTCATAGCTCTATGCAGAAAGAAAGGAAGATAATTTTTGATCAACTCAATTGCTCTAAGCAAAATTATAAGGGCTTTTTAATTTGTCCAGGTCTGAGTACATTTAACTTTAATATTGTCAGTCTCTTTTTCTTTAGCCATAAAGGCTATAGATTTCCTCTTTAACATTAGAGATATGATGGCCTTATAATCACATGACTGAAACATCTGGAGACTTCAAAGCTTTTAATCAGACCTGCTGGCAACATTGCAGTTAATGTTCACAAACTAATTCATAAACCAGCTAACCTTATACATGATGCATGAACAGAATGACTGCCAGTGCTTGGCACCAAATCTCTAGTCTTCTGCTTTATTTTGCTAAATTACTTCTGCCAATAAAAAAGAATTTATATGCTTTCTAAACAAATTCATGTTCTACCTATTAGGTGGCAGACGTGTGAGATATGCAGATTTCATCAGACT
The DNA here is from genome assembly GCA_002844005.1 of Limosa lapponica baueri. NCBI lineage: Eukaryota > Metazoa > Chordata > Aves > Charadriiformes > Scolopacidae > Limosa > Limosa lapponica. The sequence continues at coordinate 399,296 of KZ506020.1, forward strand.
TTGCGTAAAGTGTGTTCTGCTATGACTTTTGATTCCATTTCAATATTGCATATTACTGAGTGCTGATCATCTTAACAGTGAAGTTTCCCTGGAATCTCACCTCAGAAGCTCAGTGGCCAACATCCTCGGTTGCACAGATGAACCTTGCTGACATTAAAAGTGACTGAGCTTTGATAGTTCAGAGAACTTAATTAATCATGTGGACTGAATGAAAGCTCGTTTTTAACTTAGAATTTCAAAAAATCACACGAATAAAGATCAGCTGTAGTGATAGTTGGTTGGCAGTTTTTCATTGGAATGATTTTCTGGTAGATAAATTTGCACAAGAAAGCATTTATTTTGGTAAAAACCTATTAAATTGAAATTTAGAATTTTATAAGTGGCCTGAAGGGTTTAATTTTGACAAGATAAAAAAATAACCCCACAGTACTGAACTGTTTTAATATCTTCTGTCTTGTATCATGGTCCGGGTTCTCTTATGTATTTCCTGTACATGGTGATCCTGAGGGACTGGAGTGCATTGTAGGAATTTATTCAGTGGGATATATAATATCCTTTAGCAACTGGTCCATGGGAAGAAATTGAGGACTAGGATTGTAGTGAATAGAAAATAGGGAAATGTGTTTTAATACTGGAATGGATGAGATCTGCAAGGGATTTTGCCAAGGATTCCACTTTGTCAAAACATTTTACTTGAGCTGAAAATGTCTAAACAAAATGTTTTGATGCTGCCCAACTTAGATTTCTCAGAGTTTCTCTCTGTGGAAAAGCTCAGCTCTACATCCCATTTCAGGAAGAATTCCGTTTTTCTCTCTAGTCTAATCATCATGCCTTCTTCAAAAATATACCTAAATTAGTGTGATGTTTCAGATGAGAGAATTCTTGGTCTGCTTCTGGAAAGGCAAGCATTCTCCTACAGGAAGGATGATACTTAAATAGTAGAATGGTTTCTGCAGCATCCGTATTTTGGGAGGGAGGCAGAAGGAGAAAGCATCAAAATAGATTTTGTTAAGCGTTCCTGCTGGGTTTCTTTCCCATTTGAGTGGTCCCGTGCAGCATAGGTAACTCCTTACGCCAGGAGTGTTCTTATTCAGGAGTATTTTACTAGACAACTGCTATAACAAAGGAAGGCTATATTAAAGTGTGCATTTGGGATTTTGGTTATTATAAATTACATTCTTTGAAATCTCATTTAGAACCAGGAACTAAAATGATGTTGGAAGGCTCAGAGGATTAATTCTTCCTGAACAATAGACTGTCACTGATCACTCTGTAAAGTAATTATGCCAAATTTAATTATAATACAAGCACATTGTATGATAGTCATAGTGTGCCCAAAAGAGAGTTTGAAAAGGTGCCTCACAAGCATATGGACTAGCTCTGGGAGCACAGTGGCAAATTATGTATGTTGTAATTGAGTACAACTTAATATCAGGCTTTGTTAATTAAAGGTTTGGGGTTGTGTGGGGTGGATTCTGGCTGGCACGCTTTGCTTTTCAATGTCATCAGCATAATGGAACAAACAAACTCTTCCCTCCTTATTTTATAGATTCTGCCAAAACCCCTTAAGACTTCCACTAGTATTAATGTATTTATATCAATTTCAGTTTCACTGTAGTCATAAAACCAGGAGTAATCAAATTGTTGCAGGGGTGGAAATATAACTGTCCCTCCTTCTGATACTTCAGCTGCAGAAACTGCATTATCATATATTGCTGACCTTTCAGGATAATCCACCCATGCAAACATAAAGCTCCTACCTTGATGTTTCAGTCTTCTTCTCAGTTTTCCATCCATCTTCATGTTGGATTTGGACTAGTTATGGAAATACCATTGACCCTTTAACTATAAAATCAAGCACTGATCCTGTGTACAGTTCCAGCCCTGTGACAGGCTGGACCTTAAGGCACTCACTAAACTGAGGGAGCCACCAAGATCACAGCCTTAACACAGCCAGTCCAAATTTAGGGCAGCATTAAGGTGCTTGGCCAAGCTGGGAAAAACAAAAGCTGTGTGAGTCATACATAAACAAGTGAAATGACTTCCAGTGCTTGGGGAAGCAGTTTCACAGCTGGAATGACATGGTGCAGTAAGCCTGAGCTGAAGTTTTGTGTTTATCTTACATTAGGGTAAGTATCTTGGGAGAAAGCTAACGAGATCTAGAGTATGAGTGTCAGGAATAATGAAGCAGGAATGGTGGCAGTGAGAGGTAGATGCCTCTGGTTTGTATTGCAACATAGGGTGTTTACTGTAAAGCAATAGAATAGGTAGGACCACAGGTCAGAACTAGCAAAATGAATGCAGGTCTGCTGAGGTTAACAGGTTTGTACTCACAGCAGACTTCGATTTGGCTTTACATCTCAATGAAGAAAGTTAAAAATAGAGAATCTGTGAAGAGCATGAAAGCCAGTGTAATCTGCCTCTTTTTTTCCCCTTCTTTTACCATATTTCCATATTTCTTCCACATGTGACCGCTTTGTTACATGGGAAATCTGGTCAAAATATTAATCTGGTGTTAGTCTTTCTACATCTAGTACAGAGGCTACAAACACCCTGAGTCACAGGTGCTTCCATACAGCATAACTTCTAGTTATGCACGGGATGGTGCCAGCACATGCTCTGCACTCTGCTTCTCCCATTCCTCCCTGTCCCAAAATGCCTCTGTTGAAAATTGTTTTTCAATAGAACTAGTGAAACAATTAAACCAGAAAAGTAGAGAAAGGTGTTTTCTCTGTTTTCCTCCAGTGTAGAACATTTTGTTTTCCAGGTCGTCTTTACAGCAGTATTATATTTTCAGGGTAAGTGTAGAAAAAAAGATATTTTAAAAAAAAAAACAAAAACCCTTTCTGCATTTTAGTTATTTTGCTTAACAATGTGATAATATATATTCATCTGCAACATGTTAATAGCTAGCCTTCTGTAGTAATTTACACCATCATTGAAATGTTTATCAGATGCTAAGCCATATCTGCCATAGATGGGAAGAGTGTCCATTTGTTTTGTTGAAGAATACTGAATGTGAAATCATGCGTGAGCTGTAACATCATCAGTTTTCACACCATCCACTACGTGACATTTAAAGTGTCTGTGGAGAAATCTGTGTTGATATGGTGGGCCGTTATGAGGGTAAGAATGACATTCTAGTGACTGCCATTGTTTGATGTGATTGCTGGTCTTTTAGTCTTGTGAGATTCCTTAACCAAAAGTTTGTGACATATTCATATGCAGTCCATTATACAAATAAGCCTTAGTTCTCTTTGAATTTCTATGTATACATGCAGCCTCTTGTAATGTTGCCAATCTAATGCAGACTGAAGTCCTGATGAAAGTCATTAACATCAGATTTATTCATGTTAACAGCAAACTCCTGCTTGTTGAGAGGTCCAATATTTCCCCTAACGGATATGGTACCACTTCAAGATCAGGAGACTTGGTATAAGTAGATAGAAGTGTCCCAAAAGAGGAAGAAGTAAGTAGGTTAAAAAACTGTGAAACTAGTTAAGAATATTGAGGAATTTTTTTTTCATTTCTTTAAGTTGTAGCTCTTCACAGTGACTGTAACATTTAGTACTGAAAGGCAATTTAAACTTAGCCACATTCTTGTGAGGGATAACTGCACAGGCTTCTTTGTGCATACATATATACATCTATACCTGTCTACATATATCATGTATATAGTATATTTATATATTTAATGCCAGCTGTGGGTTCTCTAAAGGAGAGATGAAGAAATGCCATTTTTATGACAGGTCTAGGTGAATGTAGGGAGGGATATATTTCTAAAGGAGAACACTTTATCTAATTCATTTATGATCTTAGATGATTAAGTCTATGTTACTCAGCAGGGTGAAGGCAAAGTTCTTCACTGGAGGAGCTGTCTCTAACCAGGATCTGCCTTTTGAAGGACGACCTGAAGAGTTGCATTTTGTCACTCTTGGGATTCAGTTCCTCTGACCTGGGTATCCAAATCATCCAGATAGCCAGGCTTTTCAATAAGTTTTGGATGAGAAACAGACACATCTTTTCCCTTCTCAGACTCTGTAAGTGAGTGAGTGCTTGTGCTGGTACCACACAGACAACCCTCGGTGTAGGAGCCCTCATTCTGCCTCTGAGCAGTGAACAGATGTAGCTTTCACAGTCTGAGCTGCCAACTCTGAAAGGACCTCAGCTATTGGAGTTTCTTCTCTGTCTTTGACTGCGTCCACTTTGTATGCCTATCTGAGCACAGGTTGTTGACTAACTGTGACCCTTGGAGTGCTCATTAGCAGCATTTTAGTAGCATCACTTGAGCTGATGTGATGAGGATGTTTGTCACCTATTCATTCGTCCCTCCCTGTAGCTGCTATGGTGTGAAATCTGTCATGGAGCCTTGTATTTCAGTAATGGGCAAGTTTTCACTCAAGTATCACGAGCTACTAAGTTGATGGACAGCCAGCAGATTGTAGGGCTTTTCAGCTCCCAGTGCTTGTCCTAAGCCTGCTCCAAAGCAGCTGGGAATGTTGTACCATGGAGATGTGGACAACATCACATAATTATTAACACTCTGTTAATTTTGTTTCCTTTAATTAACTTGATTTGTGAGCAAAGTCTGTAGCCTTCAGAAATTCTGGGACCTGCAAGGCAATTCTGTGAATTATAAAAAAAATCCATGTTGGCTGGAACATTTGTAGAGGTCTGATGTACTTTATGCAGACAGAGAAACCGTCTACAGAAATGCTTAAAGTTCAGCAATTGCTGCAAATTCCCCTTAGCTTTATGAAGAGTTGCAGGCAGCCAATACCAGCAAACAATTTATTTTACCCTGAGCCTAGTGAGAGGAGGGAGATTATTGTCAGATCAGAGCTTTCTACTTTGCATATGCCACCTTTTGCTTATGCAAGGGAAGGATTTTAGGAAGAGTTTCCATCTAATACAGTGGAGGGTGTTATCATTTTTTTTCTGCTGAATGAAAATTTCTTTTTCCAAGAAAAATAAAAATTAAATAATTCTACATCTTACTGTGCATATAGTAGGTAAGCATTTATTTTCCATTTTCTAAGTATATCTTATCTAAATATACTCAATTTCTATCGGCAAGTGACATTTGCTTTCCACTTTTCTTGTTCAGCTGTGTCTGCATTTTAATACTGAAATGCAGTGTTGACAAAAAAGTATTTTTTTAAGGCAACTCTTCTAAGATAATTTTAAATAAAGGTTTAATACTTAATCAGAAAATCCAAAGCCAGTTTTCCAATTTTCCACAGGCTGCTTTTTGGCCAGTCTCTATTATTTGAATAGGGTTGGGTTTTTGTGGGAGTTTTGGTTTGGTTTTTTTTCTGTGAAAAGTATATGGAAGAACTAGAAGAGACACAGAGGAAGAAAAAGAGTGATTGGAGATATCAGATTGCTTCTATATGAACAAACTATAGGGACCATAATTCTTTAGCTCAGGAAGCAGACAAAAGAGGGGACTGTGGCTATGTGTTTATGGAACAAAGACGAAATGGGAACAATTATTCATTTTTTTTCTCATAACAGAAACTTAGAGGATACTTAATAAAACGAACAGGTAGCCAGCTTCCAACTAATAAAAGAAAGTACATTTTCAGAGCCTGTATGCTTATATTTTGAAATTCATTGCCACCGAATGTGTGGAAGAGAAAAGTTAAAATGGACTCAGAATACCTTAGGAAAATGAATGCCTGATGGGTCCACTGAGGAAATAGTCTTTATATTGCATTAAGGAGATATTTCTCACGCTTAGAATTTCATGAGAGGGAATACTGATTTTTTCTTTAAATGCATAAATGGCTGGATAACAATTGCCATAGCAACGAAAAGAATATCAGGTTAAAGCAGTAAGGAAGGGATTTAATGAAGGTAATGTCGTTTTTCCTCCTCGGATATGTTTGTGGTAATTCTTCACCATATTTCTGCATACATACTCCTCTGAGAGCATTGCCCATTTTAACCCTAATGCTGCATACAAATACTTTGCTGTTTATTGTTAAAAGACTGCTTGCCCCGCAGAGACCAGGAGACATTCATACTATGGGAATAAATTTTGTAATGTTTTAAGCTAGGATGGTCTAAAATGAGATCTGACTGGTGGGGCATTCCTATAGAGCTGCTGCCTTTGCCCCAGCAGACGCTCTGCTACTTGTTTGTCGTCCACCATGGGCCTAAAGAGTGTGTCTCCTCCCACTGAGAAGTTTGGAACAATCATGTGTTTTCTTTAATCAGGTTTGACCCATCTAAAAGCTTTTCTCAACACTTCAGAAACATCATGAATCAGAGCATCAAGTGCAGTATTAAATGAGCTTTGTAATAATTACATAAACTTACTAAATTATTCAATCCTTCTAAACATGATGTAGGGCTCTCTTATAAAGCTTCTTGGAGATCAGTGTTAGTTTTAAAGCTATGGTAGGTAATCTGAAAGCCAAGCCTTTAAGCATTACAGATAGTACAGGCTGTCTTTCTTACCTGCTTTCATTTCTTACCTTTGACTACTTTGCTGAAATTACCGCATCCTTTCTAGTGATGGAGTTTGGCTCGTACATGTTAGTTTGTGGAGCTGGGAAAAATTACTTATTACTATAATCTTTCTTATATACCCTGTGTGCACTGTCTGTCACTGTGTAAAATTGCTCAGAACTTCTAGACTTCCAGTATTTTTTTTAAAAGCTAAAAAGTATCTGCAATATTGATTTGAAGTGGGGAAAACCAAAGGGCAGCAAAAACTTTGTAAGCAAAACGTTTGTAACCAGTAACAAGGAAAAGTTTTTTCTGTGCTTACCATGGTCTCTTTATGAAGAATATTCAAAGATTAGCTAAGTGTATTGTTATACTCCTTGTGAATACTTAGCAACTGGCATACAGTTTATATAAATGATAATATCTATGGATATAATGTTTGTATATTCTCTTCTAATTGACTTTGTGAGCAAGCTGATTTTATTTGCCTTAGAAAACCTGCTCTATGTACGTAACAAAGCCAAAGGGATAAATATATTCTTGAAAGCTGACTCAATATAGCTTGTTGTTAATTAAAACCATTAAATGTATATTATTACACAGAAGAAAATTCATATTTTCTTTAATGCTATCCACAGTTCTTCTGCTTCTTGGAGAGGTAATTGTCCATTACCATATACCAACTTATGGGTTTTTAACTCAGTTGTTTTCTTTGTCGTTGAGGAGAAAAGTGTCTGCAAATTGTTGAAGATATTGTGTGTCATGTTCTATGAGAAGCAAGGATAAAGATGAAGTCACGTTGTAAAGATCAAAATAAGGGAAAGTTCATAAAAAATGACCTTTTAAATTTATTACAGGAATTTTCAGTGTTCCATAGATATGAGTCTAGATTCCAGTGCTGATAACTAGACCTGGTCAAAATTAACTTAAAACCTTCAGCACAGAAACTTTGGCATTTAGGGTTGTTACCTATGTCACCAGAGAAAATTAGCTTCTCTTGACAGCAGATCTGATAAAATATTAATTGTTTTTTAAAATGTTCATTTTAAAGTATCAGCATTTCATCTAAGACTTTGACCTCTTTGTGCTAAGGTTTTAAATTTGTTTTAAAAATTATATCTATAAATCCACAGCTTTTGAATTAAAATGTGAATAGGATATCTTCTCCTCTAGAATACTGCCACCAAAATATCATGAGGTACTTAGATAATAGCAATGGTAGGAAAACGAAATAAAATAACCAATGTATCCAAACGAATGGAAAATGTAATAAGACGCTGAATCTCAAAACTTTGCAATCGAAAATTTTAGTAAGAATTTTATTTTTAAAATAATTTTCTACAAGAAAATACTCTTGAAGTTCTGGAGCTTTTAAAAAGTTTGAGAGAATAGTATTTTTTAATACAGAATTGAGTGCCAGCTCCACGGGCGATACCAAAGAGTGGGCTAAACTTTGCTTTCATTCTAGATGACTCAGTGCCATCAATCAGAATCAGAAAGTGAATTCATGGTGGCCAAGCTTCAGAATGTCTGCAGCTGGCAAAATCACACTGTGATCCCTCTCTACTGTGACCACAGAACAGGCAAGGCTATGAAAAGTTCATTTGCTAGAACTGCAGATGCATATGGGTTTCTTGAATGTGTAGTGAGAAGTCAAAAGCATTCAGCTCAGATAATATCCAAGGAATCCAGTAATTAATTGCAAAAAAGAACAGATATTTTGGCATAGCGAGCCAATTGTAGTGTGCCAGTTAATTGTGTAAGTGCAGAGCTCTCATGTGGAATGACTGGAAAAGTTGTAGTTTTCCAGCTTCACAATGCTTTCTTGCTCTCCCTGCCCAGTAAAATTCTCAGGACATCACTACAGGGAAGCATTTGGTTATTACACTGCAAAGAACCTATATAAAAATCAATATGAAATTGTATTTGTTGTTAGATCCAACTTCTCGGTAATTTCTTTTGTCTACGTAACAGTCTGTCGAGTTCGCTATTGCATAGGTAACAAGGGTAGTTCTACTCTCAAAAGCTAGGTATTTCCCACCAAAAAGCATTTGGAAGCTTTGAAAAGAATCTGTTCTCTGTGTGAAATGGATTTGTTTCCGTTTTACCTGCACTTGATGAGTAATGGCAGGGGAAATTGGTTCAGTTTTAGCCACAAGCGGCTACTCTTGAACTACCTGACTTTCAGTATTTAACAGCAGTGTTCAGAGTATCCTTGGAGTCCAGCACCTGCCATCTCTCACTGGGCAACAATTTTGTTTGTTTTTAAAACTGCAGAAGAAAGATGAGGGGCTTGTTTGTCTTCCAAATAGATAACTCAGTGGCAAGGAGCTCATGCAGTAGGGTTTTTCTGCCAATCACTTGTGACATCTGTTGCGGACTTTATATTTGGATTTGGCTAACTTCTTCATTTACTGATGAGTTCTAATTTTATGCTTAGAGGCCTGCTTGTTCATATCAACTGGTAATTTACAATGCCTCTGGGAAGTATCTAAGCAGTGTCTTAGGTACTCACAATTAGTTTATTCAACCCTTAGGAGAGTTGTGATGTTGCACATACTTCTTTTGCTATAGCAACACCGCCATCTGATTCAACAACAGCATTGCTATGTTAGACTATATTGTTCATGTCTTAAAGCCTTGAAAAGTGGCAAAACTGCACATGGACAGGGGTGGAGGTTAGCTGCCTGCTTTACAAAAGAAAAGCCTGTGAGATCCTAAGAGAAAATAGCTCCAATTTATTTTCAACACCGTTTTTGCTGCATTTTGATTTTATGTTAGGGAAATGAAATGCAAAAAATTGAGGACAGAGTAATACTTGCCTGCACTTTATAGAGAAGCCATCAGAGGATAATATTCTTGTTCATATTGTTTTCATCGCTCTTATGATTGCTTCATTTAAAACTACATCTTTTCCAGTGCCTGTGTTGCTGCAGTGTCCCCCACTAATAACATCAGCATGTTGCAGTCACTGCTTCTTCAAAGACTAGTATTAATTGAAGCAATTTATTCTACCAGAGCTGAAGATGGCCTATTTATACTTTTATATAATGAATATTAACAGGTTACATTTATCTTGTCATGTCCTGTCAGCTCCTTTTTCTGCTTCATGCTGATTTGCTGCCCTGTACATGCTTTGCTGAGGCTCGGCACAGTAGAACATAGGTGTTTCTCTGTCTTGCATAGGAGATCAGAGATGCTCACCAGCTATCATAATATGGAAAAAGAAGCAATTCTGAATTGGGTATTATTGTTCCTTCATTGACTTGCTGGCAAAATAACGTCTCGTTCTGCCAATTAACGGAGCAATATCTTATTTCAGCAAAAAGATAATGTTAATAATTTATGTCATTCAACATAATATCAAATGTGATGTATATGCAGTATAAAGTATAAGGTGCTGATCCATTCCCAAGGGATATGAGAAGTCTTATACTGTGTCACTAAAAGCTGTAGGGAGACAGAAAACTACTACTTCAATTCTGCATGAAACTCCTCAGTCATAGTACTGCAGAAAGCCCCTGTATACACAGATACAAGCATATCTTAGCTTCCTTAATATTAGTAGTATAAGGCATGATGTGTCTGATCTCCATTTATGTGGTAGACCTCTACTATATGTAAAATAGTTGGCTTTTAATAATATGGCCATTATCTTTAAATGAACTGATCTTTGGCTAATGACAACCATAAAGAAAACCACCTCCTCTCACATCAAAATATTTTATATTCTCTGCAATGAAGAACCATAAAAATAATGGAGCAAGATACTGCTGAATTATGCTAAATATGATCAAAATTGTTGATTGTAGTGAACAGCAGAATTTGTAGAGCAAGAGCTAAATAAATACACAGTCTTCTAGAGAATGAAAAATATTAATGCTGAAATACCTCTACCAGAACCTCTGTTTGTAGTCATCTGTCCTCCTAAACTACCCCCATAGTTCCAGATTAGGTGCTGTAGTTTTTCCCCTCTAGATTTTCCCAGTCTATTTTGTAGAAATTATTGTAAATGACATGGAGAGAGAGATTTTATATCCTAGACTAATTACCCTCTGGATGATAGTGGTTTAATACTGTGATTGATCTTACATGGCAAAAAAATGTTTCTGATACTAATTTGCATTTTGTTTTAATGCAATTTTTATCACTTTTCATTGGGTTTGAGCCATTTGAATTATTTTGGAATGTTAATTCTAATTTGTATAAATTTTCTGCTTGTTATTATGAGCTTCTTGTCAAAGTACATATTGTTTGCACAACTGGAGATTTGTGTTTTCTTAAATCTTAAATAAGAATTTCACAGGACTATCCATATGATAGTGACTCAGTTAATGCTACTCTTCGCTCTTAATTGTGAGCCAGTTCCCTTACATGGTTTGAAGGGCATTATGCTACTTCAAGGGCAGTCTTCATGTGGCATCTTAATCCTAGATATTTGCTGTTTATCTCTCTGTGCTTCTCAGAAGAGCAGTGGTGTATATCTGTTTCCTTAGATATGTCAGTTCAGGTCAATTGCTCTTTCCTAATCAAATCCCCCCTTCAGTGTTCTTGAACTTTCTTTATTTTCTATTCTAGGTCTACGCTCAATTAACTTTATATAAGTGTAACTCTCAGGATTCAATGGTATTATGTACGTTTGCTAAGTTAAAAGACCAATTGTAAGTAATTGTAGGCTGGGTCCTTAAATTGCTCCTGTGCACTTTCTACAGAGTTTCTCCCTGGCTGAGTTCTAGGAATGGCTTCATTTCAGTAGTGGGGAATAGATTTTTCTGTTGGAGGTGAAAATATTTGAGCTTTTCAGGTATTCAGGAATTATGACATTAATCACAAAGACTAAACCAATACCTTTGACCTTTGTGAATGATAACATGCCCCCAAACTGCCTTAGAGATGGTGATTAATCCACTCACCTGAGATGTAGCAAACTGATGAGATGACAGGCTAAATCTTGCACTCTGGGACTTGAATGAAGTTGTTCCATATATGAAAAAAGTATCCCAGTCACCTTTGGCTGGGATCCAGCATTATGTGAAACCCTGGTTCAGACCTGATATCTCTGCTGAATTCAGGAATCACCAGGCTGTTACGCTTTTTTTTTCTTTCCTCATATCCTGGATGTGCCAAACCTTTCCCATTAATTTTTTTTTTGTTTAGAAATACTCAGAAAAGCTCTGCTTTATCTATTTCTCATTTCACAGTCTGCATTGAGAATGAATAAATGTTTCTAGCAAATGGATTGTATTTCATGTGAAAGGGTCTCTATTAGAAGTCAGCAGCAGCAGTTCTGTTGTCTTATATCTAGTTTTGTTTCTAATTTTCCCATTTCTTAGTCATCATTATATTAGGTGCACGTAGTTATGTCTTTCACCCTTCTTGTGCAAACTGACTCCTCCACCCTAGTAGTAGTTGTTCTGTTTTCCCTTGATTTTCTTCCAGCATGCCTAAATCTTGTTCAGGCAGAAGCTAAGCACAGTATTAAGACTGTATATTCTTCTCAGCTGTGTTGTTGAGTGCTCTCTGTGCACAAGACCTGTGGAGTCCAAAATCATACTGGTACTTTTGCAGCCATACTGTATTACACACTCATCACCCATTTGCAGCTCACTTTCACCCTGCACAATTTTTTGACATTAATTTCCGTGTTTGTTTTTTCAATCGAAGTATCTCTGTTTCTCATTTTTCCCTTTCATAAGTGTTTGCTTCTAGTTATGCAAGATGCATATTATTATTTCATGTCTAGGTTCTTACCTCTCCCATTAATTTTTCTCACTGTTCTAGTCTGACATATGTGCAGCACTTCCCAGTTTTGAGATATCTTTGCATCTTAGACATTTTAATTTTAGTAATTTGCTATTTCGTGTTCCAAATCACTAAAGAAGCTATTAAGTAAATAAGATCTTAATATTGACTTGTTCTAAGCTACCTCAAAACTTGTCTCCTCATCTTGATACACCAGTCTTCATTGTTGCTTAGAAGTTAGCCTATAAATCATGTGATATTGACCTTATTCAGGAAATGGATTCAAGTTGTCCTAGTGAGATTTCACAAGACCCTGTATGAAACAAAACTCAAATTCAGGTGTAAGTATATTGTCATCCTATTTCAGTTACCTATTAATTCTGCAGTGCTGTTGAAAAAGCAGTCAAGTTTGACCAGAATGGCTTGTTCATTATAAGGTCCTGCTGCCTAATGCTCATCTTCCTGTGGTTCTCTAGAGATGTTTTATTATTACTTATATAGCACCATAAATTTGCAAAACACTAAAATTAGAATAAGCTGCATTCTTCTCCCTGAAGTTCTCACATTCTTAAAGGCCTGTTAAAGCCGCAACAGTCACATTAATGTGCTTCACTGTCCTGCACCAGAAAAACAACAGTGGCACGGTAGCCCCAGAGGAGGCAGCCCTTCCCTAGTTCTTCATTTTTACTTACTTTATATTGGCTAGTCATTGCCTTTAAAGGGCTTAATGTCCCAGGAAATGGATGATATCTTTTTCTGAAGTATCAGGAACGGGAGAGAACAGCTTTCTGTGATCTCCCTGTCCTCTGAACTTTTACCATGCAGATATAATCCTTGTGTGGCACTGTAATGGCAAACTAAGCATTTTGAGCATTGAACAGGATGTGATTAAATTTTGACCCAAAAGACTGAGACTTTCTCTGCCGCTTAAGACTGGGTTCATAATCCTCTGTTTCATAGTTTTCATATGGTTTGGAATTCTTGGTGGCCCTATGGCTATGGGTGCATAGGTATTCCAAACCCACTGTGGATGTTCGGAACAAGCTGCGTCTTTAATTCAAACAAATGCAGAATATCAGAATAGAATAAACATCTGGAAGTGGGCATTTCACTGCAAACAAGGTCAAGTTATGCTGGACAACATAATATACCTTAAATCATTTCAGCTGGTGATCTTGTCCAGAATCTTATCCCTAACAATGACTATAAGCTTATGCTTCAGAGTAGAAATGTTAGAATATTCCTAATAATTATGTAGCTGTTATAGAACTAAATTGTATCAGTGTTTGGAGTTACTTGCAAGTATGAGAATTGATACCTTTATATTTTCCTAATCCTGTTTTACGTAACTATAGATTCTACTAATACACAGTACAAATTTTTTAAAAATTATTTTTCTTAATTACAGTCCCATATTTCAAATGAAAAGATTTTGGTACGTTCAATGCAACTTCAGTCGTAAAAAGAGAAATGATGTTTCAGGGAATCCTGTCAGTTCCTTGAGAATGACATATAATCCAATGTGTGAATCCTACTAATACCTTGCTATGAATGATATTGAATGACAGTAAATTCCCTAGATTACTGATATACTGCATTTTAAAAAAGAATCGTTGCCTTAAATGTAAACATTTGCTTTACTTACAATTTAAACAGAGTTCCTTTTGTTCCTTAGAACTGCAACACAGCAGTGTCCAATTTGCTCCATTTATTTAATGGGCCACTGCCTTACTTTATATTTGTCTCCTGTAAGCATTTTATTGTTTACATTTTGTTTATTTGGGAGTTTTTTGATTATCATGTTTCTTTAAAATCTACTTTTATAATGTCAAATGTTTAAGTAATTTTTTAGCCATATCGCAGGGCTGGCAAAGGGAGTCAGAGGCCCCAACATGCAAAATATGCAGATGTGGTACAAGGACACCATGTTTGATATACACTACGTTGACTTCAAGTTTAAGAAACAAGTTTATCATCGAAATTAAATCTATTTCTGTTCAACTTTAATCTAAAAGCATTATCAGATTGTGAGTGGCATAGATTAATTTATTTAACTCCATGGACAGAGCAGCTTTCATACTCACAGAAAATGTACTGTGGGTGGTACATGTCTCACAGCATGAGAACTGCCTGTCTCACACTCTCTCCTTCGTTTATTTTCTGCTAGAAGTTCTTCAGGTTTCAAGGCAGGGGTTCCCAAATTTAATTTGTTTGGATGGTGTAACCTTAGCTCCAAAGGAGTCACCAGACAAAAATTTTCAGGTTTTGGTAAGAGAAGATGCATTCTCTGGATTAACTGTAGCCCTTTCAAACATTACTGTACATCTGCTGAAAATTATCTTGTTTTATTTCTTATGAGAATCACATTTTTAGATCATGTTTAGGATGGTGACACACTTTAAATGGTGTTAGGTAGCAGTGACATACATTATTTGGACAAGAACTACTGCCTCATAAACTATAATAATGTAGATGATCTTATTCACTGTTGTGATATAAACATTAAATATTCACTTTTAATGCTAATGTAAGTTTTCAACTGTATTTACTAGTAGTTTGGGATAACTTTCATGCCCATTTGTTTGGGCTGGAGACAGACATTTACCATAGTCCAGTGCTGTGAGTGTTGACAGTAAAGTCAGGAAAATTAAATTAAAGTTCCTGACTCAAAGAATAAGTAATTATTGTATAGCAGAGCAGCATGAACATCCAGACCTTGCAGACAAACAGATGTGTAACAAATAACTGAGTTTATCATCAATTGTATCTCCTAAAGGAAGTGGCAAGAGGTAGTAAATCCTGCAAATCGGGGTTGAATGTATGCAGCCTTGATTTATTTGAGAAGAAGGATTGTCTGCCTCATTGTGCCGATAAGGCTCCTCACACTTCTGTGGAGTTTTTTCTGATGTTCTCAGGTGTGAGTTTACCATAATATCTCAATATGATTTCCTCCGGGAAACTAATCACTCAAGTAAGTGTTAGGAAGCCAGCATCAACATCATTAACAAAGTCGTGAAACTCCTTTGTAGAATTTAGCATCTAATTTATCGATGAGAACTCAGGAACCCCGAAGTTACAGTGACATCAAATTTTCTTTGGAGAGTCCTGACAGATATCAGTACCTTTCAGGACAAAATCCTAAAAAGCAGGTTCATGTACCATACTTTGGATGACATCTGTTATCATTTGACATTCCCAGGGTGTCTAACCATGTTTTGCTAGTGTGTCGGGTATGTGCGTTTGAAGCTATACCTTACTTGTGAACGTTGAGAACAATGTTAAATTTGTGACTTTCTCTCTCCAAGTTTTTTCTTGCAGTTCTGGTTGAAAGTTCAGTAAATATTGATAAAGGTCAGAATCATGTCTTAAGTCAGAATTTTCCAACAAATTACCTTTTTGTCTGAATTTCACAGTTGTTTCGTCTGGTTTGTTTTTATTGGATGATTGAGTTTCTGACGTATGGCTAGAACTGTAGGATTCCCAGCAATATGGCTATTTCAGAAACAGAAGCTAGGAAGAAGGTTTAACTTGAAAAGCTTTAATAAAGTAGCTGTTTTCAAAACTTGAGCTCCCATAACCCAGTAACTTGAAAATAAATAAAAAAACCCCACCCATACTGCCATTAAATATATGTTCCAGAAACCATTGATTTTTTGAAATTCATCCTACAAGTGGTCATCCTGCAAGCAGTTGTTTGTCATAATCAGGTCATAATCAGCTCTAAAAGCCCTTTATCTCCTGTCAGATGATGGCTGTGCTATAACCTTTGGCTTCAGACTTCTGGTAGGAACATGGTACATATTTCTACAAAGAATGAAACTCTAACAGCCTTATCAAATAACAGCAGTACTCATTGTGTTTAACAGTGCTGGAAATTAGTTTCTCGGGCACTGATTTTGACAGGTCAGCTGTCACAAATTGGTAGACGTATCTGTAAATACATCGGTCCTGTAAACAAAATTCTGTCAGCAAGAAGTGGAAGTTAAAATTGGCACACTTCGGAACAAATGAAATGTTCTGAAGCACAAGGATGCACAGGCAAAAGTCCCCTCTGGAAAAGGTTTTCTTCATGTTCCATTTATTAACTTTATCTGCATAGTTTGCTTCTTAGAGACTGAAAAGTTTGTACCTCCTTAGAGAACACTATGGAGTTCTGTGCTGAAGCGTAATATGCTCCTCCTCTTTGCACCTACCCCTACTGCATAACAGAGGAATCTTTGTGTCTCTCCTTTTGAATAAAAGGAATAAATGTATGTTATTGCACTGGCATGTCTCCAGCTCCTTTTAGGAATTCTTAGTGTTAACGCAGAATGAAAAATGTAAGTTATTCAGAAAGTCTTAAGGCCTTGACATGAAACAAGATGGAGTTTTTGTAGAAAAAAGGAGTGGGAGAAGGAATTGAAATGTGAGTTCCACCAGTGGTGAAGTAATAAGTGTGTGTATTGCATTTCCCATTTTTTAAATAAATATTTAGTCATCATCTGGGGATTGTGCAAGCCATTTTGCCCAAAACGTTCCATGTATCTTTTATCATATACTTACTGCATAGGACAGCTGAAGAAGGCTTAGACAGTAAATGTTATTTATAGATTTGAGACACAATATATACCACATCCACCTATACTGGTTCTTGAAGTCTGTTGAACCATATAGATTTATATCAGCTGAAAAATTGGTCAGTTTGGTTTGGCATAAGCTAAGAAACATCTGGACATATTTGAGACCAAGCATCTAATTTGAATTTAAAAAATACCGTGGCTATAGGTATCTACCTGTATTGCTGCAGAGACTTTTACGTGCAGAAGGTCATTTTTCATTCCAAACTGGAATCACAGGGGGAGGGTTTTCAATCTGAGACTCAGGAGTGTCATTAGAAAGCTAAATATTATTCAGTCATTCTCCTCCATCCTACAAGTCAGCTGGATAAAGGAGGTGTAGCCTAATTCTTCCCTCTCCTGTGTCTTAGCTTTGAAGATTTAGTGACTATAGAATAATTTTCATCATTTGTGCTTGTGTGATAGTTATGGTGGCTGAATATTCACTGAATGTCCTGTTCTTTTCTAGGTCCCTGTTTTATCAGTTTAGTACAACAAAACAAAAATAAAACTATACAGATCTCTCCCATCACATTTTATTTGTTGGTTTGATTTTTGAGGCTTTAGGATAAAACCGAAGTCATAGAAATAAATCATGTAGGACATCTAGCCATAGGCATTTTCAGTGAAATAAGTTCTGTCCAAGAAGGTTTTGACTTGTTAAATGAAATTTAGCTTCTGGCAGGAAGAAGACACATTTCGCAGATCTTGGACTATGTTTAATTTCTACAGGGCATGCCTTCAGCTAACAACACTGCTTGTACATATGTGAGCATAGTATTGGTGTGTAAGAGTAGAGCTGAAAAAAAAGAAGGAAACACTTTCTACTTGATACTATTTACAACTTGTCTGAACAAAATGACACCATGGATTCTGTTTGAAGGCAAAAGAAGTGTCTGACTGCTACTGCTGAAGAGCATATTTAGTTTGACTAATCCAAAGGTCACTTAAGATTGACTTTTCTATTGAACCTATTGTATTGAATTTTACTGCATTTTCTCTTCAGAAAATGCAGTAAAATTGATTTTTAAAGCGATGCATTTAATTGAAAAATAAAATATTTAGATGTCACGTTCCATGGAGATATCCTGAAAATAGGTATGCGGGTACATCTAGCAGATACATGTAGTACTGGTAGAGGTTACAAGATATTTGATCATCAGGACCTGGGAACTTAAGAGGCTGTCATTGTTTTACTGATGAGGTAGAAGTAGGGCAAGAAGAGAGAAAATAGGACTTAAGATAGCATCTGAAGAAAGTCCGAAAGAGAAGAGGGGGTAGCTTGACACCACAGAATCTGTGTCAAGAATTTATGACCATCAGTGAGAGAGAACGTTGTGCAGCAGGAAGAAAGGTCACTCTTTGATTATCAGTAGGGAATGATTTGAAGAGTAGGAAGGGATCTGAGCAGAGAGGGAAATGTGGGATAGTGAGACCACAGATAATCTTGAGGACTGTCAGGTAATATAAACTTGCTGGAGATAAATGTCCTATTGGAGTGATGTAAATGAAATAATATGACAAATACTACAGATAATAGAGCAGTTAAGTTACTGGCATTGATGAAAATGCATTCAGGCAAGGTACTTTTTATGTCTGTCTGATGAATCTCACTAATTCTGATTCTGCATTAAAAACACAAACTTCTCTTATCGTCTCTGTATCAGTTCTGGATTTGGTCAGGCTACTGTTAAATGTTTATATAAATACTGAAAGATTTCTGTCTAACAGTCCTTCAGACTCACTGTGCTTTCTGTTTTAGTTGGCAACGTGGGACTCTGAGAAAGGACTGAATGGTAGTCTACAAGAACGACGTCTGGGCAATGACTTACAAGGACTGACACTCAAAGTGGTGACTGTCTTGGTACGATCCTATTTGAGTTCAGGAAACCAACACTTAAAATAAAAAGGATCTGACTGAGTATTTTGGGCACTTCCCTCAGTATTTTTCCCTATCATTTTCAGTTCTGTATTTTTGGATGATCAGTTACATAAGCAAGGAAGGTTGATGATGACCTTTTATTATTTTATGTGAAGCTCTGCACTGTCAGAGATACAGAGCATTTGTGTGTTTGCTTATGCTGTTTTTCTCCATTATAATTCCTACTGGGCATGGAACCAGCACAGGGCCTGAGTGCACAAGGGTGCATTCCAGATACCGTACTCTAACTCGGATATGCAGTTTCCAACATTTCATGGATTTTAAGATCGGATGGGCCAATTATGATAATCTAATCTTGGCTCTTGTACACTGCAGGCTGTAAAATTTAATCAAGTGTTTCCTCCATCAAGCTCATAAATTCCTGTTGAGATAAACTATATCTTTTAGAAAGGCGTAGTCTTTCCAAAAAATCACTATGCTTTTGGGACTACTGTCTGTTAGTATCCAGAGTGATAGCAGAGCTCCTGTCAGCTAAGTGCTAAGTTAGGGGCAAATTAGGGCTTGAATGCATTCCTGCCTAAAATACTGTAGTTTGCAGCTTGCGAAATGTGGTGTCTTTTTGTGATTTTTATTTCTCTTTTTCTGAATCATGGTACAAATAGGAAATATCACATAAGATCATTAAGTCACACTTTCCAGCCCCCAGTTTTCTTCCCTCTCTCTGGTGACAGGTGAGGTTATGCTGTAGCTTACGTGGGAGGTGAGCAGATCCCTTCCACAAGAATGGCAGTACCAGGTTGCAAAGGCAGCCAACTGCGGAAGCTCTGCCACCAACAGTCCTGCTGTTCCCCCGCAGGAGAGCAGGACACCCACACCTGACAGAAGACATACTACAAAATGCTACGTTTCCTTGGTCCCAAAGCATATGTTAATATGAAATACTGCAGGAACAAGTACCCATGAAGGTTATTCTTTGAATTTTCAAATGGTTAAATATTCACAAAATGCAGCATTATTAGCTTGTTTCAGTATGTCTCCTGGATAAAAGATTAATCATTGTCTGTAAAAGATAGCTTTCTAAATCTGATATGCCCTGAGACAGATGGACAGTAGTAAAGTCCCTATCTAGGACTCATATGCTTAAGTTAATATCTGTACTCTGGATAGTTAGTTAGGACACTAAAGTAGGTGTCTGTGCCCTCTATACAGTCAGTGGTAAGAGACGGTACTTCAGAGAGCAGTTCATCCTGTGGGCACCAGGAAGCTACTAGAGGGAGTTGAATTGTCCTCTGGAGTCCCTGCCTCTTCCTAAGAACTGTGGAAAACCCAAGGCCACGGACAGGACTCAGGTGCTGAAGCATTGGTGTCCGCTTGGGATGCCTCACAGTATCCTGCGTGGCCTACAGTTTTTGCCTCGGAAGGTTATAAGTGTCTCTAAAATCTGTGCCAAATGGTCCAGAATTAACTCAGAAAACATACTTTTGTGAAGAGAAGCAAACTAAAAAAGCTTGTTTCAAGTATCAGATAAGATATTGTTTTGTTCTCAGGAAGAACCTTTTGTGATGGTGGCGGAGAACATACTTGGGCAACCAAAGCGATATAAAGGGTTTTCCATTGATGTCCTGGATGCACTTGCCAAGAATCTGGGCTTCAAATATGAGATATATCAAGCTCCTGATGGCAAATATGGACAGCAGCTCCAAAACAGCTCCTGGAATGGCATGATTGGAGAGCTCATTAATAAGGTACACAGAGAAGTAGCTGTATTTTTTAAAATAAATAAATAAATAAAAAGACTCTTCGGAGTATGCTGTCAAAGCTTTGTAAGGGGGTTGTTTAAATTCTCCCCTTCCTCCATTCCAAATCAAGAGAATGGATTAGAATGAAAACACCAGTGCAAAACGCTTCTGAGCTGTGAGTAGTCTGAGCGTGGTGTAAACTGTGCACTTTAAGACCCTGTATAGAGGATAGAACTAAAGAGTCTGCTGCTCTATTTACTCCCAACTCTTCTCAACTTAAATTATATCAGTGTAAATCTCTGTGTTTACATAGTTGTAAGAATAAGAAGAGAGGACATGTACGTGTGTGTGAGTGAATGACTACAGAAAATAGAAAAAAAAATAACCAAACAACTTTCTCATTATGTCTTTGCTACTTGTTTGTAGGTATGACTTTATTTGGATCCCTCTGTGGCAATGCATTTAATAGTGATCGTTTATCTCCAAACAGGAAAAGTCTCTGTAGTAATATACAATACAGAAGTGTTTTGAAGGACCAGAATTTAAACTGATCTCAAGATTTTAAAACAGAGAGGACCAAATTTCTTTTCTTAATTACAGTCTTGCAAATCAGGAGTTAGTTAATTGAACTCCATTGAAGTAAATGGCGAAACTCTGTAGCTTAGAATCTCACAGAGAATGAAGTGTATTTTGTTCATTTTCTCCCTATCTGACATGGGACAAATGTTAATCAAGGAGAATCAAAGGAATTAATATTCCATGTTGCTGCCCTTTGTAGAAAAGGTTACTGTTCTGCAGTGAAGTTATTACTGAAAGTGAAAGCTTTCTCATTATCTAGTAAGTAGGCGGTTCAGTATCTGGTAAGTAGATGTTTAGGAAGAAGTAGAAGCAATTAAAGCAATAACAAATGTGTGTATAATAATGGGATATTCTTGGTTGGTGCTAGGAAACATAAAGAATTTTTTACTTACTTGCATTGACATAAGCTGTTTGACTTTCATTGGCTTGAAAATGTGGTAAGAAATCCTGTTAAATTTCTTTGGAAATTGCTTTCTCTGAAGCAATCTATTATCGTATTTTTTAACAGTATTTCTGCTACTAGCTTGTCCACTGACTCCAAAGGATTTCAAAGCAGACCTCCCTCACCTAACATTTTCTTTACTTTCCTAGCAAAATGTAGAGATAGGAAACAAAAAGTACATTCTGTTTTTTGAAGAGAACTGTTTTTATTAAGGTGGAAAAATATTAAAAATCTAATTGCAACTCTTCAAAAACTTGGGGAATCTTATTAACTCCTGTTTTATCTTTCACTGAGTCTGCATATTCTTTAAGGACCCTCTATGTGTAAAACCTACTCACTTTAAATGTTGAGATCGAAGCAGTTTCGGGAGCTGTTGCCTTTGGTGCATTCTTCCAGTTACTAGTTTTTGCAATTGCTTTATTCATTGTAAAAAAGAAATAAAATATCCCCAGTTGTCATATGAAATCCCTTCATGAATATGGGCAGCTGGCATCTCTGCAGGGAGAACAACAAACATTAGCTCTTTACACCTTGATATCAAATGCACAAGCTAAATAAATGGTGATTCTTTCTTATTGCTTGCAGTGCACCAGGCCAATATGGCTTGGATTTTTAGGCATCCTTTGGAAAACAAGTGAGGGATAAATGTTAAATAAATTGCATTCTTTCCAGAGAGGAGTCAGGGTGACACTTTTTGTTCTAGAATACTTTGGCAGGTTACGTTTCACTATTTTGCTTTAGACCAGTGCAATTAATTAGCATTCAAATAATGAAACTGATTGTGGTTTTATTTTTAGACAATTTATTTTAATTTCTCTAAATGTGTTAAATTATAGAAAAAAATGCATGGAGTCACTTGGTTCTTTAAAAGCTTCTTGTTAAGGCTCACGCTGGCAGAATTCATGATGAAAGGAAGAGATCTAATCTGTTGTGTTTGTCTCACAGAGAGCAGACCTGGCCATCTCAGCCATCACTATAACACCAGAACGAGAGAGTGTTGTGGACTTCAGCAAGCGGTACATGGACTATTCCGTGGGCATCTTAATCAAAAAGCCTGAGGAGAAAATCAACATCTTCTCTCTCTTTGCTCCTTTTGACTTTGCGGTGTGGGCTTGTATTGCTGCAGCCATCCCTATAGTTGGTGTCTTGATATTTGTCTTGAACCGCATCCAGGCAGTCAGGGCGCAGAATGCTTCCCAGCCGAGCCCTTCTGCTTCCTCCACCCTCCACAGTGCCATCTGGGTCGTGTACGGCGCCTTTGTTCAGCAAGGTACTTAACTCTCTCATAAATACCACTGACGGATGTTCAGAAATGTTCTGCCTTGGGTAAAGCAGGTCAGGACATGTTAGTTTTGGCCAGAACAGTCTAGAGGTGAAAGAGAAGGCTCATATGGGGAGGTTGTATGTTTTATTAGACCAGCTGATGAAAAGTGGGAAGAGGTAGGTAAGTTTGGGGGGGTTATGTTCTGCTTTTCTGTCTCTCAGTACGTCCAGAAAAAACACTCCATGCAGGCTTTTCCACTCTGGGAAATTTACCGCATGATAAATAAACTACAGAGATGCTTGCTGCAGAATTACAACACTTCTCCAACTCTGAAACTGGCACCTTTTCTAATTGTTTAAATTTAATTTTAGAAATTTATGTTTTTGAACTAATGGGAGACAGTTTGTCTTTTGGTTCCTTGAACTGAATAGGAAAATGATTTCTAGTCGTGTAACTAACTTTACGCTGAGGAATCTCTAGGCATGGGACTAATCCTATTGAATTCAGTAAGATTGCTACCAATAACAAAGTTAATTTTGTAAATAATTGTTTGCAAAATCTGCCCACACAGTTTTCATCCCATATCTATAATATTAATAATATTCTTGGAAGGCAAGTTCTGTTGAATGCTAACATATGGCTATGTTGTTAACTTTTTTCTGCATTTTTTTTTAATTGTGATTGCAAGCTTATAAAGCTTCAGCTGGAAAATCCTTACTATTGCTATGAGACTTGGTCCCTCATCTCATTAAGGTGGCATCCCTGATGGGTTTAAGTACAGTAAGATACAATCAGTGCAAACATACGCTGAAGTGACTAGCACCAGCTGTATGGTAAGGTTTGGCCTTCAACAATCTTCAAGCATAACTGTGCTTGCAGCCTGCTAGGAAAAAAAACCTTCATGTTGTTTGAAATGTTGTAAAGAGTAACAAGTAATGACACTAATGCTTCAGTCTTTGCAGATTTAAATACAGCACAGATAGCACACAAACCATTGGAGTCTTGTGGGTTTTTTCCAAATCTGAAATGGTCATTGAAAACAGAGTATTACTATGTTCTGAACACTAGCGATTTTATTCCTGCATAATAGTCGTGCTTCACCATTAAACTTTCTTTAGAACATATTTCACACTCTATAGATTTGCTCCTCAATAATCCCCAAGGGAAATATTTTGAAAGATGAACTGTATCCAGGGCAGGAGGCTGACTGGAGAAAATGTTTGTAAATTATCAATCTTAAGGGAAGCAGTGATTTTCTCACAGTCAAAGGGCAGTCTGGAGGGGAAGCAGAAATGAAGAGGGGTAGCTCCAACAAAGTTTAACATAACAGGTCACACAGAGGATGATGGTAAATGGAAGCTGCTGAGAGACCCTCATTTTCTTTGTTTATTTGTAGGGGGTGAATCTACTGTCAATTCTGTGGCTATGCGCATTGTAATGGGAAGCTGGTGGCTCTTCACCCTTATCGTGTGCTCTTCCTACACAGCGAACTTAGCAGCGTTTCTCACAGTATCAAGAATGGATAATCCTATAAGGTAAGAGCCTCTTCTTAACATGCAGCTGGAAACCTGAATTTCACAGAAAGGTATTATCCATTTGAGCACTCATTCTTGCAAGAAGGCGATAACTCTAGTAAAATACTCTCCTTATTTGCAGTGGTTGCTTTCCTCAGCCCCCCTTCTCCTTCACTCCTACAACCCCCAAGCAGTTTTGACAGATGCATGGAAGGGACAATGGCACTTTAATTGTGTATTTTTCCAGAAGAGATGTCTTTCATGTTTATATGCATTTTGCTTAACTAGAGCTCTCACTGCTTCAGCTGTCTTTATTTCTTTGTTGAACATCAGAGGGAACTGTCACCTCTAGGGAACTATATAACATTCCACTTCTCACCTTCAATGTGTAATTTTATGTTCTCAATATTTTGATATACATTGGTTTTCATACTATTATTTGCATGTAAGCTAGTCTTTTAAAATATAAATGGCCAAAATATAAACGGGCAGATTCAGTGATATTATTTGCAGAAAAAGCTTCTTCTCAAGGAGGAAAAGATAACCAAACCTGACTCCAGGATAATAGATGTAATATAGCCGTTGTTTTATTAAATTTATGTATAATTCTCTACAGTTGTGTTGGCAATATTGTGATGATAAATTACAGCTTCTGTAACAAACCCAATTTATCTTGCCCCTTTGACTTCTTTCCCCTGCCATTTGCCTACTAATCCATACCCGATGAGAATATTTTCAATACACCAGATCTCTGAGCAGCTCCAGAGAGCTGCTGGTTGTTTGGTGGCAATTTGTGTGAGCGTGTGTAATTTTTTTTCTTCAGAAAATTTAAAGGCTAAAGAATGTTTTCATTTTTTCTCTCAAAACACAGACAAAATTTCCAGCTTCACACTGTCATAAAATACAGAGAGAGCCATTGATCTTCCATGGTCAGTGCCAACAGGATTAGAGCCTGGTATCTCATGTTTGGTCTGATGGTGATGGAATAGAGAGGTGGCCAGAGGATGGGCAGACACAGGCTCTACTCCGTGAAAATGCTAAGCCAAGGATTTTAGGTGCTGGAGAGTGGCACAGTTTACTCTGTTGGTCTCACTTGGGGTTGCACTGGGAAAACTGGGACTGTAATCTTTGTGCTTGGCTCCTGAAACAGAGGCATTGGCACTTAGATGAGGCTGGCACTTTAGAAAGCTGCTTTTGCATTCTCTGTGGTATCTGCACAGAAGGACATAAATAAGTGCATTTCTCATAAACATGAGTTTAACAGTATTTCCAACTTTCAACTTGCCATTGTATACTTGCAGGTAATATAATGCTTTGTATGGATATAATGTTAAAATAATAACAATAAATCCAGCTCAAAACCATAAAAAGTTTTGTTTTTAAATTAATTTTCCTGTTAGCTTGGACAAAATAAGGGGGTTTTAATAGTAATAGAAATAAGAACTGGAAGTAATTTCTGGAAATAACATGAGAAACTAAACAGAATAAAACTACTGCAGAGTATCTGCAAGGCCTGGCTGTAATATGAATAAGGTTGAGCTCAATGAATACATTGCTCTTGAAACCCAAGACAGCAATAGTTATCCATAAAGCTTGAATAATGATCATAAAAAATTCTGAAAGTTCTAGATCCTTCATGACAGAAGAAATCATCTTTTTGGTCTACTGAGCCCCTCCCAAAACTTAGCAAAGTTCAGAGAACAAAATCTGGGGTAAAATGCAGTGAGGAATCTGCAAAAAGAGACACAGCAGAAAGCGCAGAAATATGAATTATTAGAGGAGGCCTTTGAGGCTGAGCTATTATGACATTTACAATGGGTTTTTATTCCCCTTATTAAAATGAAAGGATATTTCTAATAATCTTGTGGGGGGGGGCAGGGGGAAGATTTTTGGGTAAAGGAGCTGCTTGGTGTTGTTTCAGGACTTCAGAGCCCAGACGCCCTTCTTCTGTTAGAGATGGCAGCTGAAGAATTATAATTAAGTGCCTTTCTATACCTAACGGTAGCTGCTACTTTTCAGGTTCCTGATATCACATCCCCTTGTACAGTGTAAGGATACAGAAGGAAGAAAGCACTCCAGTGTGATCTGCACACACCAGCAGAGCAACTCAGGTGCCAAACCAGAAATGTGTAAAGTAATTTGAATTGCCATAAAGTTCATTGCCTGTGCTCCAGCTAGTTGGCTATAAGAGCAAAGGTCTCTATTAGGCGTTGGCAGCCAATGTGGAGTATTCATATAGCCTGGGGTGTAGAATGTGATCCTGGATGCTTTGGCTTAGGCATCCAAATCATCCTCCAAATAATATGAAATGGTAGCTGTCAGAAAACTCCTTGGTTTGATCACTGGTTGGCATAACTGAGCCAATTAAAGGACTTCCTTGTTTTGACTTGCCTATGGCTATTTTACAAAGTTTGCAAAATCTCCCTGAAATCCTGCTGCTCTGAGAGAGAATGAGAGAAAGAGGGAGATCTGGACTAAACTCTCTCATCAAAAACTGTTAGTGCCTTAGGAGAGAAGGGATGGGGTAAAGAAATAGGTTCTCTGGAAACTCTGTTGAGCCTTCTTCCATTTCTAAGCTATTATGAAGATATTTCCATGTCCTCACTCTTTCGAAGAAACATGTCATAAAATGTTGTTTTAAATTTAGAAAAAATATTTTTCCTGAGAAAGTAAATTACTGCCTTACACAAATGCATGTGGACTGGTGTCTCAGCTCCCAGTAATACTTAGCTACAGCATCATATGATGCGGAGTGACTGTTTTTGCCTTTCTAAATTTTCTACTCAGCTTGCCCATATTATCTTTCATGGACCATAAAAGGAATACTTATTTGGAATCCATTTTTCCTACCCAAAGAGGCACAACGAGTTATAGCTGAAAATTTGCTCACCAGCTGAGAACTACCAAATCCATCTGCGTATACTTCCATTGTTAAGAAACCAGCCCCCCATCCTCTCTGTCAATGTGTGCTGTTATCTCTCCCTCCATAGGAAAGTCCTCTGGTGTTCAGTACTGCTGCTGCTAAAATGCCAGCAGGAGAGAAAATAGTATTATGGTGCTGCAATAGCTGCAACATAGTTAAGATTTTCATTACAAGACTGATTTTCTCCCCAGGCCCCCTCTAAAATGCCTTATGAAGGTTGCTTCAGCATCAAATTTGGCATATGTGGTCTGTGACTAGCAGAATAGGAGTATGTTTGATTGAATAACCAGGTGTCAATCAACCCAGTGATCCTTACCTCCACAATTTCACTGCAAAACAACTGTGTCATAGAAATCTAATGAATGATATTTATTAGAAGGGGCTTGGTGAGACATTCACTGAAGCAAAGTTGAACTGTTGGAAGGCAGATTTTTAGAATTAGTACATGAGATGAAAGCCTGCTGATGAGGGAATAATTTTTTAAAAAATTTGGTATTGGCAAGTCTCACAAGGCTTTTCCACCCTGCCATGAGTTTCAGGGACTGCCTATGGCTCACAGAGAAGTGAAATACCTGCAGTAGGAGGCACAGCAGGAAGCAGCTTTGATATGCTGCCTGTATTTCTGTATTTCCTGACAGAGACTTCCCAAATCACAAATGGGTTCCCAAGTGCTGTGCTATCCTGGTGCCCACATCCCATGTAAGAGATGTGTTTATCTTGGAAAGAACAAAAATCTATCTTCTCCTCAGGTTGTCCCAAACCCTCAAGGGCTTCATCACAAGTATGGTAACAGGGAGAGGCACTGGTTTTCTGGTCTGGCACGGCTGCGTGTGCTGCCTTGCTCCTCACATGTTTCCAGTGCCCATCACTCATGCTGCTGTGACAGGGTGGTAAGGAGGGTCAGAACGTGGAGTTTGAGACCCATATCAAAACCTCTGGCTCTTCAGGAGATCAAGGAGATCAGAAATTAGTATGAACCTTCCCCAGCTGTCCTCCCATTTCCCAGTTGCTAGCGGCTGGTACTTCCGCACCCCTTTGCTCTTTCAATACTGCTTCTTTTGAGCCCTCTGTCCAGATTACTTCTTGTGCTCTTCCCATCTTCTTCTTGCCCCAACCTCGCACAAAGGGAACAAAGGTAATGTAGTGGTTACGTCAGGAATTCTACATTTGTGGAGATTCACAGGCAGGGCAGCGAACCACCAAGCAGATTTCCCAACTGCACATGGGCAGAAGAGTGAGATGTTCCAAAGAAGGCATTTTCTGTGAATGTGCTGGAGGCAACCACTTTGGACCTCAGACTAGGAGGCTGTGATCCATGTTCTAACTTTGTAAACGAGCAATTCTTAATTTTTGTTTTTAAATAGAAATCTAGGTAATGTTAGAGCCTGTACTAATCCTTGACAAACTTGTATAAACTCAAATGATTTCTAATAGTTGCCTTTAGAACTGCATGCAGCTGGGAAGTCTTCTAAAGGGTCAATCTGCCAAGTAAGGGCTAAATTATTACATGAGAGTTTGTTCTTTCTTTTGTCTTATTACATTTTCAAACAGTCCTTGGATCTGCCATCTGACCTACCGTTTGTAATTATGAGTTTAATTAGCAGTGAGTTAACTTCCAGCTTCATTTCTTGTTAACAAGCAGGCTACATGCAGTTCAGTAGCCGCACAGACATTCTGAAGCTCAGGTTTAGGAAAGCTTGGCTGACAAGAGGTTACGAATCATGCAGGAAAATTAGGACATAAAAATGTAGGCTATTTGCAAATTCAAGAGAGTTTAAGATTTTATCAAATTGATCCTTAACATTTGCACTTGCTATGGATGTTTTGAAAGACATCTATATATATGCATTCATGGACTGCTTACAAATGCATGTTATATCTGCTTTCAAGATCACAGCTGTTGTTTCATGATTTGGGATTTCCTTATTTGCATTTTAATCCTCAAATTTCATGTGTTTTGGTGACAGCTGAAGATTTACTGCAGCTTAGTTGGGGTCACACTCTGGCACTTGGAAGACTTGAGTGCAAATTCTTTTTCTACCACAAGCTTTGTTTGATCTTGGCAAGCTTCGCCTCCTCTCTGCCTCAGTTCCCTTTCTGTACGACAGAGTAAAAATTTTTAATATCTTATATGGCATATTGTCAATTTAGCTGCTTTAAAGATGCTGGCCAGAAATGACCATATTATAATAGCTCTGCAGGTATCAAAAAATAATGTATTTTCTGGGTTGCATACAAAACAGAAACAGAGGAAAGTATTTTGAAGGTGTCAGCTAGAGGAAAACGAACAAATGTTTCATCTGCTGTAGTTAAGTGGATTTGATTGGGTTGGTAGCGAGAACTTCACAGGAATCCCTCTGTATTTGCAGTGATTTTGCCTTGAAATTCCTTGTGTTTGAAAGCAGCCTTTCTGTTGTTAATATCATACATGGCTTTCTAAATACTTCATTGGATTTTCTTTTTTTATGTTTAATTTCGTTATGTTCAATTTGTACTATGTTTTACAGTGTCTGGGCAGCACCTCAGGCACCTTGGCAGGAGGCATGTATGAATGAGCATGATAAAAAATAATTGTCATGATTATTATTTAAGGCCTGTGAGCAAAAGCTTCAATCATTAAATAACTAGATTAAGTTAATCCATAAAAACGAAGGCTAAAAAAGAGTGTAAGAAAGATGCAAGTGGATGAGCAAGGACAAAAACTCAAAACTTTTTTTTTCTTTCCAGAACATTCCCTGTTTAGGCCACATGGAGGAAATGTCACAGGCAATGCTGTGCAGCCTGTGTAGCAGGGCAGCAGTGCTCAAGGGCAGAGCTTGCCAGCCATTTGCCTTCAGGCACTGTTCAGGACAAGACACTGTGTTGTTGGCAGTGCTAGAACCCCCATTGTCTATCTTTTCATTTCACTTTCATTGATGGTGTTGCCCAGTGGGTGCTTCTGGAAAACCCAGGGCTTCACAAAGTCTGGAGCCTTTTAAAAGCTATCTGAATGTTGGCATATGCTGTTCAGCCGTGGTTTAAAATGGATCCTAATTACTCCTGTAATTGAGCAAGCAGGCAAGCATATAAGTGCAAATATTTCCCAAGGACATTTTCCTGGGAAAAATGAGAATGCACAGCTGAAAATCAAGCTTGCATCCCATCTCTCCAGTTGTGATTATAAAAATGTGACATATATTGGACATTAATGGAAAGCCAAGAGATTTGTGATTCCACACCCTCGTCAACGTTACCTTTACGATAGCTATATCATAGGATCTCTTCATTTGTTCTTGTTACTGGGAAGTTCTGTGACTTAAGAGGGTTGAGGCATTAACATTCAGATGCGTGTACAGTTTAGAGAAGAAAATGATTTGGATATGACGTTAGCAAAATCTACCATCTGTGCAGGTAATAAAATGATATTTTTTTTTTTTTTGCTTTGGAAGTGTGAAATCTAGCAAGAGAAGCAACCCTCATGACAGCCTATCTAAATGTACATGGATTGATTCAAATCTGAGCTTTGATACGCTGTCTCTTCTCATCTTAGATTGAGCCACCTTTTAAGTCAGATTTTCTCATGTTAATGTACGTCATTCACTGGCTGTCCATAGAATAGAGTAGCTGTATGCTTTCTGCAGACACTAAATGTCATTGACCTCTCACTTCAGCCTTCTTTGCTGTAGTATGTGGTTTCTTTTTATTTCAAGGATAGCACCTATAGCTTATTTTATTGGGTTTTACTTTCTATTTGACTCCTAAGGGATAAACAATACAAAATGCGGTAACAGAAGATTTTTGCCCAATAGGATATTTATATTTCTTTTGTTTTTCTCTAAAGAAGCTGATTAAATGTCTTATATGAACCAATAATGAAATTTAATATAACAGGATATTAAAAAGGCAAAATAATGATTACTACAGCAATTCAAACAGAGATGGCCTTAAAGCCTCAGACATCTCCTAACTGTAAAGACTACCTCAGCCCACCAGTTTTTAAGGCCAAAAACAGGAGTAAGAAGAAAATCTTCATGGTGAACTCTGTTTTGGAAATGGATTCTGGGCACTGAACAACCATTAAAGCAGGCTGGCCAGTGTGCTCAATTATTTGAATTTCATTCCTGCAAAAGCACTAATATTTTTTTCCACTGTATAAGGTAGATATTTATTTGATCTGCAATGCAAAATTACCTAACTGCTTTATGCATGTTAATATACTGTTCCATGTGTTTACCTCCTGGCCATGTTTGCCATTCTTTTGGATGGACAGATAATGTTACATGCCCCTACAGTATATATCTTTGTCAGAAGAGTATTTGAACAAAGACCCTCAAAGTGGGAATCCAGGTAGGACCAGAAAAAAATATGAATATCTTCAATTGCTAGTGAAAGAGCTGCCTGGAAAAAGCAAAACACCTGTAAAATCACATTTATTTTATACTATTTATCTGTGCTGGTCAGAGTCATTAGTGTAACAGTGGGCCCTATTATAAAAACCATGCAGGTTGTTCTATTATAGGGCAATAATAATGTATACTTCTGCATAGGTTTCCAAATCATCCCAGAGTCAGAAGGTCTCTCGGAAAGTGACCCTGCAGCCAGAACAAGCAAGTAAATTACAATTGCAAAACTGCCGATAATTAGTAAGCACTTTATGGCAGTAAGTTACTCCCTGTGAAACAAGGAAATGAAGCTGAAGGTAGGTGTAGCTACTTGTAAGAAGGGAAGGCTGTGCCTGTTTGCTTAATTGCTGTCAGCTCATGCAGGATGTACATGAGCTTCCAAATCTGTTAATCTCTTGCATGTTTTGGAAGACACTTCATTTGTTCGTATAAAACAAAAAGAAAAAGTCTTCTCATCTTGCACAGTTCCTCACCTACATCTCCATGCGAGCAGCGGTTCTGTCATTCCTGCATCATGATTGTTCAGCACCAGAATTTCCCACTCTCCTGGCAGAAAAGTAATTTTCCCACCTTCTGTTCATTGCCATATATTCAATGTCAGCAGGATGACTGTCAGTATAAGGAAGATGCATTGAATAATTTATTTCTTTAAAGAAAGAAGGGAACTTTCCAGCAGGAGCAGAGGAAGAATGCTTGCCCAGCCATCCTCCCGGAGCAGTGGTTGGTTGGTTGGTTAACACTGACCAGCATCATCGTGATATGGCCAGTCCTGTGCTCCACCTAGATGAGCCCTCTTTCAGATTGCAAGGCTTGAATTAATAGCCTGCAATAAAAATTAAGTAATGACCCTACCTCCTATGGCCTAAAAGTTAAGTTCATACAATCAGCATATTCATACAAGTTCAACAGTTCATACAAGTTCAGCAGCCATTCTTTCAGAGACTAACAATTGAGCATGCCTATGTTGTAGGTTGCGAGGTGAAGAGTTTCAGTTTTGGTGAGCTCAGTGCACTGTCATCTCTTTCATGTTGTGCTGATGAAATCAGCCATAAATGAATCAAACTTTGTATAAGATAGCTGGGGTACAGGCACGTGCCTTTTTGCTAGCTCTGCTGTGGACACAGGAACTTAAGTTGAGGGATGATGCAAACAGCTTTGTGCAGTAAAGTCTTAAATCATATAAGCTAGACTCATTGGTGTTGTGAAGAGGATTTATTTTTTATTTTCTGATTTTTTTTCTCCCATGCATTTGTACAATTCCCATGCATTTGTAGTATGTATACATATTTAGTCAAATGGTTGCACTACTGTCTTATAATTACTTAGAAAAAAAAATGCTTTTCTAGGTCTTGAAAGAGGTCTCTTGCTGACATAACAGCTTCTTACAATTTCTTTTTATAGTTCTTCACATTAAGATAGTTTGCATCTGTGTCTTTGATACGGTCACTTTCAGGAATTGCCAGCCCTTCTCTAGCCCTTTATCCTTTAAATCAGATTCCCACAAGACTTTATCCTCCAGTTCCTGAAGTCTGTTGAGGTCTGATAGTTTAAAATCCATTACTTTTGTGCTCTTATTCCTGCTTTTTTTTTGTTTGTTTGTTTGTTTTCCCCTCAGGATGGTGAGCTCCATCATCTTGCAAACACTTTTCATCTGATTCGTTTTCTCTTTGACATTTTCATTCAAATCTAAAGTAGCCATTCCCCTTATAAATGTCTCCATGGTAGAATATCATTCTTCCTCACACCTTAAACTCTTAACACCTTATATAATATGTAGGATGGTGTTTCATCTTCTGAAATAAAAGTTGTTTTAATAGATTCTAAAATGTTTATAGACCGTCTTGCAATGAGGTGGAAAACTTGCCATTTAAAGAAAAGGCTTTAAAAATTGAATATCCTCATAAGGAGATTTCGAAACTATTCCTGATGGGGTAAAAAAAAGAAAAAACAAAAACAAAAAGCAAGCAAAAAACCAAAAACAACACAGCAAACCCACTTTCAATAGATGCAGGTTATGGGTTGTTGGGGGGAAAGAAACTGGGGGTTCTTAGTTTCCAGGGAAACTAAGAATCTACTGTTTATTACCATGAGTACTTTCCTATTAGTTCTTAGTTCCTGTGTTTTACAAAAAAATTTCTAGAGAGAAAGAAGAATTTTCTGGAAATAATACTATGTTGCTAAGGGAAGGATTGGGACTGCATATGTTCTTTCCATGTCCTGGGCTCATCTGCCTTACTGAGCAATGTGTTCTTCTGCGTGTGTGCCCCCACATAATATAATATAGGAGCGTTTCCAGACTCATCTGGAGGTGAAGGAGAAAATGGTGTTGCCTTAGAAAAGCTATTTTGATACAGCTGCCAAAGTTCCATTAAAAGAAATGTAATCACATGCACTAAAGTTGTTTGCCTTCTAAACCATTAAAACCAGCCTAGGAGAATAAGCCATTGATTAAATTTAATTGATTTATGAATAGTCATATCTATCTAAAAAAGAATAGAAAACCATCAGTCAGAATGGGGTGGATGTTAACTACTATTTTTCTTTCACATGGCACTAATGCAATTTCCAAGCTCATATTTCAAGATATGTAATTAGGCTACCCAATAAACTAATAGATCTCAATATAAGGAACAACCAGTTGGTTGTTCCAACACAGCGCTGTCAGTGTTTCTAGTATGGGGTTCAGTATTCACTCGTGTTCAGGGTGAGGAGAGAGAGGCAAAAGGCTAAGGTCTCTTTGTCTGTTTACCTCCTTGTACATGAGGATGAGGTGGGAAGTACACCATATACCAAGCGCTTGTAATTTGGGTCCTCTGAGAAACAGGCAAGTGGGCCTCCGGACTTTAAAATATGCATATGTAATGCATGCACTTTAGACATCAATAATAACTGATGAATGCTATATGTGTTTTCAGTATTAATGAAGAGCCCTATGTTTAGATTTCCCAGGACTACCCAGCACATGTTCTAGCAATCAGGATGTCTCTTCAGAGCCCTTCTGTTTTCTTCTCTTCTTTCTGTCAACATTGATAGCTTCTGCTTTACTTCCTGTGGTAAGGGAAGGGTGTGAAGCTGTTTTCCAGCATCACTTTGTACCTCCGACAGACCTGAGCTGTGTGAATTCATCCAGCCCCTCCACTCTGGTTATGAGACTGCTGACACTGGTGCACGTGGCAGCCCAGAGCTTTCCACACCAAGATCCTCCTTCTTGCGGTACACGACAGCTGCTGATAAATCAAAAATTAATAAAGAGTTGAGTAGGACCTTATCCCACACTGGGATTTCATGGAGTTTAATGGAACTACTCACAGTATAATGACATCCTAACAGTCATGGTATAAAGTACCACTCGCCCTGAGTAAGGACTTTATAAGCCAGCACCAAGATCCAAGCTTATCTGTTCCCCACTCTATTTAATTAAAAAGCTACTCTTTGTCATCTGAATGCAAAACAGAATGGCGGTGGTAGCAGTACTTAAAGCACCAGTTGAGAAGGAAGAAACCAATTTCTTCCCTCTCGATCTTAATCATTAATCTTCATTAGAATTTTTAGTTTCCAAATGTGAGTGATAGAAGACATCAGTGTAGCAAGCAATTTAAAGTGCATCTGCATAAATAATGGAGGTAGTTTGTTATTTTCATTATAGGTAAAAGCGTGTGTCAGTTGCCAGATGTGTTTGATTCAGACAATATGATTTTCATGCCAACTTTATGATATGTTTGATTTAGGTGAAGTGACTAAAACCTGCCGTTGGGACTGAGTTGCTGTTAAACACCAGCTGCAGTTTTTATTTTAATTAATAATTTAAGGAGTAGAATACCTTACTTTAATTAACATGTTAACCCTTCAAGGTACTCAGAGAAAGGTCACAATGGCAAAGTGGTTTAAAAGTAAAGTAAAAAAATATGCAAAGGTAGTCCAAATGATGTATTTCTTTCCCCCAAACATGCCACAAACTCTTGAGGCATTTTCACCTTTTCTTCTTCACATTTTAATTTCCTTCTTGCTGTTGAATGGAATATGGAGTGTGGGTAAAGAACCCAGGCTAACCCAGTTTTTTTATCAGAATTGATTAGCCTGGATTTGCAGGAGAAGCAGCAATTGCTCATGAGTGCTCTGAATCCCTTTCCAGGCTTTTAACTGAATCTGCGAATATCTTACAGACGTGCTGTTTTGTCAAAACTTTCCTTGGTCCATTCTGAAAATTTGCCCAGTCATGTAGTAGTTTAAATGTGGATTTAAGCATACAAATTAAAGCTCCAGCTTTTGAAAACGCAGGCCTCTCTCACTCTAATGTGATTATTCTAGATTTCTCTTTGTCAGTCTACTTCTTTCCGTTGTTTAATTGCAAACATGGTGGCCAAACTGGGTAATATTTCAAGGCTATTTTTTAGATATATGGAAAAATAGGGTGGTGAAGAGGGGTCCTGTAAATGCCCCTTGTAAATTTAAAGGAAAGACTGCCTTCTGATGTCACTCTCTCATTTAGACATCAGATAAAGTCATGTGTGATCATAAATGCCCAGCCATGAGAGAAACTTAATCCAGAGCTTCCAAACTATTGGGCACCAGTGGATCCAGTTTTGAGATGCAAATCCTCAGAAACTAGCTTCCATTGCTACCACTATTAATGGAGTTACTTGTTCTCCTATTGTTTGCTTTTAAAAACATTCTTAAGCAAAGTAATCATAATTTCTACTGTAAGGACCATCATAGTTTCTTTCCCATATAATAACAGTGCAGAAAATACAGGACATCCAGAAAGAAAAGATTTATTACAAATAGGCAACAAAAAAAGAAACCAACCCTAGTTAATGGAAAACTCAGCAATCTAAGTGACTTTTGCTCTTATTGCCTAGAGATGTATTGGAGGAGAGGAGGGTTGGAAGTATAGTTACAGACATTGGACTGGCAATCAGGAGATGTTTAGCTTATTTTCCTGATGATGATGAGAATCCAGTTTGATTTTTGAATCCAAAGTTGAGTCTCACAGCCAGAAAAACTATTAAGTCTTTTTTTTTTTAAAATGGGCATGTTTCCTAAATAAACCACTGGAAGATATTAGAAAGTTTTGTGAGCAATGGGACACAGCCTAGTTGTATGGATTTTTGTCCTACGTTCCCCACAGTTCTTTGACTTTAGCAAAAATACTGCAGATTGTTCTGAGATCGGTAAAGCAAAAGTGAGCTTTCAAGTCATGCTAATAGAGCGTATTCCTGTTGCATCTCAGACTCTTGGAAAAAGTATACAAAGTCTACAAGTGTTTTGCCAATACAATGTGTGTAGCTAGTAATTAATTACTATAAAATCATAAACATGACAATGTATCATTTATTAATAACTGTCCTTGCATTTCGGTGCGGGTATGTACAGTTTGTTCCCTTTTAAAACTTAACCATGGAGTAGCTCTGCAGGAACAGAGCTACTCCATGTCTGCAGTGAAAGAGTTGCTGTATCGGGAATTCAGAAGACAGTTTAGTTTGGTTTTCTCGTCTTTCCCTTTGCATGTAGGAACTGATACTGGCGGAAGTCATTTTAAAGAAATAAAATCATTGCAGAAGCTGTGCAGGTTCTGTGCTTCTAGTGCTTTGTGTACATATTATTTGGCTATTTTGTTTTATCTTTCTCTTACTTTTTATACTTTTGTCTCCTGTCCTGGAAACCCTCAAGCATGTGCTTTTGGGTGCATGAACAGTTCACTTATCTCAGCAAGGACTGGTCTACCTGTTAGGTAGGCTGGGTAACCTAAAAAAGAAATTTATTTGGGTCAACAGGAGAGAGAGGGTGCTGTTCCTATGCTGGAAGGGTGACAAGAAGGGTGGCAGAACTGTTGCCATCACACATGGCACGCATGTAGCAAACCCCTTCCTCCTGTGGCAGAAATAAAGCTGGCTTTAGCTTCCTTCCCCCAGTAAATCCATAACTGAGTGTTACATTTTGCTTTTGGTTACACCTAATACAGGGCAGTGAGTCCCAGTCCAGACACGGGCTCATAGATGCCACCACACTGGCAGCAATGACCATTATTGTCATGAAAACAGCTGCTATGATAAGCAGCTGCTGTAGTGACATTACCTGCTGAGGTTCGATCACTGTTTGTTTTAACTATAGTAAAAGTATGTAGTTGACATGGCAACGAGTTCTGTGACACATGCCAATTGATTGGTTTTTCCACTGGAGGAAAGTCTCTGCTTCTTTGAAATCATATGTAGCAGCTGTTCCTGCTCCACTGATGATGACAAGCGCATACATAGCCATAACTGCCTGCACTGTTTGTCTCCTTCCGTGATTTGGAGATGTTTAGTCCTGGTGTGAAGAGCTGCAGCTCCATTGATTCAGTGTATTTTAATCTGTCAGTGTTTATGGCTTCCCTTGTACAAATTCCCGTGAGGCTTTTTCTGTTAAAGCTTTTGTTTAGAGTAAAGTGGATGGTATTTTTCATGGACAGCTGATGAAATGAGTTTTATATGAACTATAGAATGATATATTTGCTGGTAAAGGACTTGATCCTGCAAAGCGTATACTAAGCATGCAAGTACTGCTGCCAATTTTTACTGGGCTAACTCTATCGGTTAAGTGAAGATTTTACTTTGTGTATTTGCTGAAGAAACCAGTTGCTCTGCACATTACTGCACTAAGGCAGAATTAAGACCATTTAAAGTGACTTGATTTGCAGCGAAATGGAACAATGCAGAATTTGATCATGTCACTATAGAGAAGTTGGCAATTTAATGATTGATTTAAGAGCTCAGCTTTATTATTCGTAATTTCAAAGAAAGTCAAAGAGATGCACAAATTAAAACCATGGACCTAATTCCTCTGAAGTCTATGGTTATTAGATGTGGATATAAACTTCCTTTCATTTTAATATTCTCTGTGGCTACTGCCACCCTAACAATACTTTCAACAATTTTATTGGCCTCACTAAAAATCATCTTTAAAGTTGCCCATATTTTAGTTTATGTATCTTTCATCCAGTTTAACATGTGCCAGTAACATTCTTATATAGACCTGGGAAAATGTTGGAAATTTATAGAAATATGTCACAATACTTTTTTTTTTTATGGGTATTTACTATTGAGGTTTGTAAAAGCTAAAGATAGATCAATTCTAATGTTATCTCATTATTCAGCTAGTATATTGCCCTTTCCAGTATAGTTGAAGACTTATTAAGTATTGGCTGCACTAAGGTTTAGGGGGACTAACTGCTAGTCTTTCTTCCATTTTCAAGTGGTTTTGTAACTCGGATTCAGCAAGACAGTGAAATCACGTAAGTCTCTGAGTCAATGAGACTATCATCACCTAGTGGCAATTTATATCCATAACATGATTTTTTTTTTTCCTCATCTTCAACCATTTAAACTATTGAACTTGGGTAGACTAGCTCTAGAGAATGTTTTTACGTGGAAGTTTGAACTCATTTTCAGATGTCTTAAGACATGATATACTCATTCATAAATCTTACTGAAAACTGGAGATCCAAAGATTGTTCAGCTGTGAGTAACAGACTAAAGCCGAAATCTGTTGCCTTGCTGATTCACAAATGGATATAGAAAATGGTCTGGTCAGGACTTAGGTTCTGAATACAAGGATCTTCTTCTCATGCAGAAATTATTCAAACCACCACACTACCACCCACAACGTTGATTCAGCTTTGCAGACTATTGTTTTGCATTTTTTTCGAAAAATAAAGACCTCTACAAATGAGAAGCTGATCCTACAAAGCGTGCCTGGCTTCCAAGTCTGTCTCTCAGTGGGTGGACTGATGTGGTTACCAGCAATAAACACCATTTTCTCTTTTGTTCTCATTGTCTTGGCAAATACATCCATGGAGGGTGTAGTTGTGAGCAATTTTATGTCTCAAAATGTCAACATTTTTCTGCAGTTCACAGTAGGCAGAATTCTCTTTCAACTCATTGCTTTCCACTGATGATAACTTTATCAAATAAAACTCTTTAGATAGGATTTTATATTCTAGGTTTCAGCTCATATGTATTTCTTGGGCTTATATTGGTGGTGTAAGGTTGTCAACTCGATTCAGCTACTTTTATTTTTACTTGGAAGTTTAGCGGGATGACCTTTTTCCCAGTGTGTAAAGCATGTATTTTCCTCCCCTATATCCTATTGAGAAAACAGTTATAGTTAGGAACTCCACTTATATTTAATTCTGTAGACATCGTGAATTCCTAGCTTTCAAAAAAAAAAGTTTAAAAGGAAATAAAGTAGCTTCAAGGTATTTAAAAATAAAAATTAGGATTTATGCCATACCTTTTATGTATGCATTTCTAAGGCTTCATTTAGGTAGAGCAGTCTCATAATCTCTGGGATGCTTTATCTTGATGGCAGCCATCACCTAAAACATTATGCTGCATTGAGCAAAAGTCTCAGATTACCGGCTTCCTTAGGTAAAAGAAGAACAGAGCTTTCTCTGCCAAATATGGAAAAAGCAGTAAATTTATTTTACTGCCTATATATGACTTAGAGATTAATATTAATTTAGGAAATTAATTAATTTTAGTGGAGAGGAATTATTTAAATTTCATTGTTTGAAAAAACATACATAGCACTGTGAAGGGAGAGGTTACTCTGAAGTGTACTTACAGTGTGGAAGAATGAGGGTAGAGAGCTGATCACTACTTCCATGTCAGACCTTAAGCTTTATTATTCCTAGTATGCAGATGAACGAACAGGAACTAAGCATGAAAAATCTTGCATTATTTTAAAATAATACTGTGGATTCAGAAACTGCTGAAATATTATTTCCCCATAAGTAATCACAGACTGGAAAAATCCCGTTTTACAGTGTCAGAACAGAGGCAGTTGTGAATGCTAATGAGAAACTATCTCTAAATCAAGGAGCTGTCAGGATTTTCCCATTATGGTTTCTCTAAGGCTGAAGTTATGATAAAAAGCTATGGTTATTACTGTAATGTAAAAGATCAGTACTGTATGACACCGTGATGCCAGCTGATTGGCTTGCTTGCAGTCATAGACTTTACACACAGGAGTCCAGATGTGCAGCTTGCTACAAACGTTTAAAAAAAATGAATGGTAAGGATGAGGAAAAACTCAGTAAGTTTTTTTTTTGCCTATTTTCCTTCTTCCTTTGTTTAAAGGGCGTCTTTAAATTAAAAATAATTTTAAAAAAGGTGAAAGTTGCTACAAAAAGAAAGAAAATACCATTTTTTTAAATTTAGAAATTACAGGAGCCTGTCTGGGAGGTTTTGTTGATTTTTTTTTTTTTTTTAATACTTTGATCACATCTGATGATCCTGATGACTCCAGTTGAGTTAATTGATCGGCAGTTACTTCACAGCACCTAGTGGCAGGTTTAGTCCATCGCTTAGACAAGATTTGTTCATTTATTCATCCAGAAAGTGTTGGGTTTATAACAGTTCCCGAGTAAAATAAACCTATACTGGTAGCACATTTTTAGTCTACGTATCTACAGCTACACGAATCTTTTACTAGTAAGAAACATCTCCAAAAAGTGAAACTTAACCAATACTGTTATTCTGGCAATTATTTCTAGAGGTCTAATTATAAATGCTAGTACAGCTATTGCCTGACTGTTTATTCTGCAGCATATGGTTTATGTCAATATGTTTCTAAAAAATAAAACAAGCAGAAAGTCCAGTTTTCAACTGACTCTACATGAAGTAATTGCAACTCCACTGGAAATTATGTCTTAATTGTTGCATTTATCTAGCAGGCACAACTTCACGCATTAAGTATTTTGGCTGGTAATACAGTTTTAAAAGACACCATTTTTGTTTAGATTGACCTCAGATACATTTACTTAAATCAATTGGTTTACATGTACTTGCCTATTACAGCAATCACCCAGTGGATATATCTATCTACAAATTGAAGTTCGGCTCCTATAACTGTAAGTGAGGAACATTGGCTTTTTCTGCTTTACTAAGCTTTATCTTTAATCACACTTACAGAGACTTCTTAATGGGTTGTGAGATCTAATAATTGAGGTGGTAAGGTTAATGGGGCATCTTGTTATGCTACACATTTTTGTTTCAAATAATTTTATATAATAAATCCATGAAATCTTTGCCATAAGAAAGTGAGCCAAGAATTTGAGTGGCTGCTGAAGATGGGCCCAGCTAATGGCTGGTTGCAAAAATAAAGTCTAATAACAATGAGAGCAGCTGCCTTTAGAGAATGACACAATAGTAAGATACAACCAGTATCTGAAATGTGGCAGTGAATGATTTTGTCTAGTGATGGCAGATCTGAGGGAGTTGAAATAGCAATAGTTAAAACCTGCATTTGTGATTATCCTAAAAAAAGATAAAAAACAGGAGATGATAATCTCCATTCAGTGTCTTTTATGTATGTGACCGTACCCACCATGCCCAGATCTTTTGATCGCTTTCCTGACCATGGAGATGCTAAGCATTGTCTCCACTTTCAGTGCAAAAATACAGTACAAAGATATTTTTTATGCCAAGTAAGAACTGTGGTCTGGAGCATTCCCTATCAGGATAATTTCTGAGATTGTTTTTTGGCTAAGTGGTCCATTTGGTAAAGGCATAAGGTTATTTTCTCACTCAAACAGTCACCATTCTTCTGAATTTATGCTAGAGGAACTGATCGTAAGCTTGGTTTACCTACTGTGAATGTCACTCTGTTGTTCAGTGATCATCCGTCTCTCTCAGAAGATATTTCCAATGGTGGCATAGTACAGAGAATTTCCTGTGGCAGTTCATGTAATACATCAAAGGGGCACCGCAAGAAAGGCAATCCTTAGGACATGCAATACCCCATACTATGTCTTCTAAGGAAATTCTGCCAGGTAAAGGGGCAGTAGTTGTCTTGCTCACACCCAGGCAAAGGCTGTGGTTCCCTCTCTGCCATCAGTACTGATTATCTGTTTATTGGACCAGCAAAGCACTTGATTTAAACCCCAGATTTGCTCACTGTGCCCTGCGATGTTTGGAGAATTGAAGAAAAAGTGCTGCTCCAAAAGCAAGATGTGCTGTGCTTTTGTATGATACTGATTGTCGATAAAACGTAATTTAACTAAAACAAAAGCGCTGATTGTCAATAAAGTACAATTTAGCTAAAACAAAAGGCATATTTCTGACACAAAGCTTCCACAGCAGTAAAGGCAGTAGAAGTGATCCAGAAAATACTGACATTATTGAAATTGCAGGTTTAATTTATTTTTTTTAATATCCAAACTCTCGTATTCAAACTTTCAAACAGAATAGCAGCATGAGCAGTAGGCATTTGTAAAGTTATTATCAGCTGAAAACTGTGTTAAAGAACGTTAGCTAAACATGTTTCTGCTACTGTGCTTCTACCAAACATGTACTCCTACACACGCTGAAATCCCTGCGCCAAACCTGGTGTGAAAAAGGTTGCCACAGAAACCCTCCTGTGTGTATTGAGTACTTTTCTTTGTCATTTGTACATAGAATAGACAGAAATGTGCTTTTTAACAGCCAGATCATCCATCCCCAGGATGTAAGCAATTCCATGGAATATGATGAAACTTATTATAAAAAATAAAGAATGAACTAAATGTAGCATGTAATCATTTGGGTCAAAACTGGAGGCAAAATGGTCCTGTTCAATGAAATTTACAGGAAACATTTAGGAGACCAGAATATAACTTTTGGGATTGTTAAACAAAGAGAGAAAGAAAATCAACATGAATTCCCTCATTTTTCATTATAATTTTGAATTTCCAGCAACATCCAGGGTGTTTGTTTTGTACTTGATCAAAGTGCCATATACAGAGCTAGAGAAATAACAGGAGTTTTGGGGTTTGATGCAACTCCCAGAGTTATACCAAAACCACAAGTGTGCAACGTATAAAGAGAAAAAACTGTTCACACAGACTTACTTAAAGCTGCTTACCAGCTTAAAATGATAAAAAGTCCTTAACACAATTTAAGAACTTAAACCACTTAAACTGTTTGAAGCAGCTTGTGAGTTTGAAGAGTTTTGGTGGGGTGGGAGAGGCATCCCTGCTGAGCTGCAGCTCTGGGGACAGGGCTGGCAGGCTCCCACACAGGGTGTTCTGGCAAACATGCCCTTTTAGACCCAAACTTGGGAGGCCTGAAGGTGATGTGATGGGGAAGATGGAAGAGTTTTCTGCATACTTTTATGTAGCGTTGTGGATGTGCCCAGATTACTTGGCATTAAATCGCATTGCAGGGAATCTTACAGCGAAGTGTAAGCAGTGGCATCCCCTCAGTGAAACAGGGAAGGGGGTGGCAGAAAAATATTGTCTCTGACAAGTCTTCAGCTGTGGAAAACAGCTTCAGGGCCAAGGGAGGGTTCTCAGGAGAATTGTGAAGAAATCTTCTGCAAGAGCTGCAAGGCAAAATGTT
Source organism: Limosa lapponica baueri (assembly GCA_002844005.1). NCBI lineage: Eukaryota > Metazoa > Chordata > Aves > Charadriiformes > Scolopacidae > Limosa > Limosa lapponica. The sequence goes on from KZ506020.1 coordinate 443,170, forward strand.
TTGCTTTCATGGCTCCAGGAGTTGGTGGCAGGTGGGAGGTGGCATGAGTGGGCCTTCCAGACGTTTTGAGGAGGGCTTTTTTTTTTCTGAAAGACAGTTTTTGGGAAAAACAAATGGAAGGAAACAGGGGGGCTGCTTTCGTTTGACTGATCTCAAATAGTTTGTGAATTGGTCATATGGGAAGCATGTCATTGTTATTATATCAAGTTTATAAAACATAAATAAAACATAAAACAAACTATTGTTTATGAGATCCAGTTTGGTCCCTGCTGCTGCATGTGGTGGTCAATGGTTGAATGTGTGTTTGTGTGTGTGTATGCTCAGATGAAAAACATGGTGGCACTGCACAGAACCAGTACTTGAGGACAATGGAAGGAGGCACAGGAATGGGAACGAACGTCTGAAGGTGGAAAAGAGTTAGGATGCTTCTTCTGATGGCAGGGATGTCACCTTAAATATTTTGAAGCTTGGCCTGGTTTTCATTGATGCAGGCAGTGATTTACACCTTTCTCTGCAGAAAAGGCTGTAAAACAGGAGTGAATTACATTCTGTACAATTTGAAAATAAATGGTGCATTCACAGCCACTCACATTGAGGCCCATTTACACTTCTGGAGTGGTATGATGAGTAAATGAAAGCTAGGCCTGTGTGTGAATGAAAAATGCCTGTTTTACCAGAGGCTGTGAAAAAAGAGAGAGAGAGAGACTTAGTGGAAATTGGAAGTGAGACTTTTATTTGTTTGTTTAAAACAGTTGTATTGATTTGGAGTCAGATGGAGTATTGGTGTAACCGCAAACTAATTCCACTGAATTCTGCAAGGTATTTCTGGTGATGCTGATGGGGCTGGAAGTTTATATTTATTATCTGAGTTTTTCCTGTGCTCAAGTCTTTATTGCACTACATTCTTGTGCAAACTTGGCATCATAATATTTAATGTGAATGTTATCTGTCAAAAAAAAAAATCTTTACTGGGGTGAAAAAGAGCTCAGGTATAGTTACATTCATATGATCTCAATACAATTAAATTACTCCTTGGATTTCTTTTGTCATGTGGAAAGAGATATGCAAATAGTACTCAGTGAGGATAAGTGCTTTCTGCCTTATGACAGACATACAAAGAAACCTTTTAATGAATGAGATCTTGGTAATGCACTATGTAATACTAATATCTCAATATTGCTTGACTTTCAGAACGTTTCAGGATCTGTCCAAACAAATGGATATATCTTACGGTACAGTCAGGGATTCAGCAGTGTATGAATACTTTAAAGCAAAAGGAACAAACCCTTTGGAGCAGGATAACACATTTGCTGAACTCTGGAGGACTATCAGCAAGAATAATGGGGCAGATAATTGTGTATCGAACCCTTCTGAAGGCATCAGGAAGGTAAGACTGGATCACAGGGGTTTTCATTTCATTTTTGTGTTGTATTAATGTTGTTTGCAAGGAGTTAATAACGTTAAGTCACAGGAAAGCAATTACATAGTCATTAAAAAAAAGTCCCTATCTAAAGTTTCTTTTAGTTACTCAGTGGCAGATAAGAATCATATTTTGGGGTCATAGTTTTGAATTTAAGTACTATAGCTCTGCCTAAATCTTCAGTATATAAGTCCTTCTTTGGATCCGGCCATAAGTTTTCTAATTATTTTGGGAGCTCCAGTAATACCATTTTGAATGTCATTCGTTATATTATCCAGGTACTGACTCTTGTCCTTTGCTTATTTGAGTGATTTTTTTTTTTTTTCTGAGTTGATGGATTGGACTTATTGGAAAGTATTAAGGGATTCACTGAGCATATACTAATTTCTCTTAGAACAGAATTTTAATGTGAGATTTTGTTTATTCCAAACTTAAAGAAAATGCATATACTCCTTCACATGTTACCATGCTCACCTAACTTTTTTACCATTTTTATGTCAGTGAATGCTCTTTAGCCATGAGATTGTAAATACTCTTATGCTGTAAGCCTACTGCATGCTGCCATTTACGATAGCTAGATTTGCCTAAGCCAGAAACATAACTGTATATTGGCAGGCTGTTTAGAATACCAATTACATTGTCTGTATGGAGCTGGCAGCTTCATTCTATCTATGTGACTATAACTTTTCATATTAAGTTTGAGCTCAGTATTGTAAGGTGATTTTTATATAACTTGATCAGCTCATTCAATTAACATCAACAATAACCAAATTTACTTCAGTCCCCAAAGCTGACCAAGGCTACTATTTGATTAGACACCTACATAAATTGGGCTTAATATTTAATAACATTGTCAACTAAACTGTTGTGTGTATAGCTTAAATATTGCTCTTCCTAGTTCATCGAGCTTTCTGAATAAACAGACAAGTTTTCCGTGTCAAGTCTTAGAGCTAGAAATTCTGTGTTTTCTAAAGGAGCATTGATGTCAGCCAAGGAAATGGGACTTTCCATCCATAAACATGTACTGCTGCATGAAAGAGGTGTGCCTTAAAAATGTATTTTATAGGAAATGGGAAATCTAAATCTTTCTAGCATAAAAAGATCCCCAACACATTTTTCTGAATGAGAACTTGCCTGACACAATGCAAAAAAAAAAAAAAAAAATCATTACTACCCTTTCTCCCCTTCTCCCCCTTTCCATTTTCTTCAAACAGCATCACAGTTCAGCTGCAGTTACAAACAGGGCAATACCGTTTCAATGCAAAACAGGAGAGTGCTGCTTATTTATGGTATAGGCAGGTATTTCAGATGTTTGTATTCCATTTACCTCTCTCCATTTCCCAGAGATTTTCCTACTCCCTTTGACTGGCTAAAAACAAAAGGATAATAGTGGAAGAAAGTCCTGAAAGCTTTTTGGCGTTTGGTTGCCATGGCAGAGGTCTCTTTTCAGACACAGCACAGTCCCTGTAGCCACAGTGACCATCTCTCATTGTCAAGGCTTTTGCAACACTGGAAGAGCCACGGAAAGGGCATTAATGCACTGCAAATTCATGTAAGCGACAGAAGGGTGTTTCAGAGCTGGGGGGGGCAAGTTGCTTTTGTTGTACTCCCAAGGCAATTGAAAGTGGTCATTGCATGTGGAAACCATCCTCCTGCTCACAAATGTCCTCACAAAGAGGAGGTTACTAGACAAATCACCAAGTCCATGCAAAATGTTATTTTGCCACTCAAGTTTTTAGGTACTATAAGAGATGACTATTGACTAATGGCTGTCCTATGGAAAGTTTCTTTCTGGGTCAAGCTACAGCCAGGATCCCCAAGAAGCATGCATTCGGTAGCTCCTGCTATCTCATCCCAGGTGGGGTTGGCATTGGAATCACACACATTTCTAAGCCTTTGTAAATCTAGCAAACTGTTGGCATAACTCTAGGTGACAATCACTTCTTCAGGGTGATTCTTAGTTACCACAATATATGTAATAACCTGTGGCTTTTTTTTATTGTGGGCACCCATTTTTGCTTTGAACGAATGAAGTAATGTGATTTCTTGGTATTCCCATATATATGTCTTTTATGTCTATACATAGGAGAATTAAACTGCTACTGTATTTTTTTTTACAAGCCTTGCTTCGGTGGAGACTGTTTGTTCCCCTCTCCAACGAATTTGGTGCCAAAATTACTCTGAATCCTTTCTTTTTTCCTCTGTGTCACTTTTGATGAAGTGATCAAAACCAAGTACAGTAAATAATGTGAATGTATCGTTAATTTATACAATAGGACAGTAAGAGTTTATTCCTTCTCTTTTTTGCTTCCTTCAAAAATTTTCTCTCCCTTAATGACTGCTAAACATTAAATCAGATTATTTCTTGTTGAACAGTCTCCTCTATTAATTTTTATTTTGAGAGCAAATGTAATTTAAAGTTCAATAAACAGAATTTTTTAAAACCATTTTTTCCAATAATTTATTGTCCACAATGAATTTTATATTGTGAATTGTGCTTGCCCATCCGTATGTGTTCACGGATCCTCATAAATTTATCCATTTCTTGACTCATCAGCCTTTGGAGTAAAAGTAAATGCTTCCTTAAATCCTGAATGTATTACATCCTTTAGTGGCTCCTTAATTATATTAATTTTTAAATCATTTGAGGAGGATTAAATGGCATGTTTTCTTTTTATTAGAACTGTGTTGCTTCCCTTAAAGCACTTTTCTATAGATAATAAATGTTATCCTGGCATGGTTTTGAACTATTCCACTAATGCCAATGTAAAGGTCACTTTTTGATATTTCTGTGGTACCAGACATATAATGGGATCAGCTACAGTGACACCCCATTCTGGCAGTAAATTGGTGATGAATGTTGCACTATTCTTGCACTTTTGTCTTTAGTATGGTAGTTTCTTCATAAGTTTCAGATAATTCACAGACATACCAGTGGTTAAGCTGAAATTCATCTTTTTCAAGCCATTATTATTTCTTACCACACTTTCTTTGAAAAACCATTGTTTTAACATCAGTAAGCTGGGATCCTTTGAACAATATTCTTCCATCTCCCTCCATGTTGAAGAGTGAAGTTATGAGGTTGCTTACTGCTTTTCTGAAGTGTTACTGTTCTCTTTGTGGTCCTTCCTTATATCTAGGAGACAATCTTCCCTGGCCTTTTAATTTTTTATGACTGTGAAGAAGAAATATATTTTATTAAGTTTTTCCTAGGGGGTTCTTTTTTCTTAAATCTCTTTTCTTAAACCTCTTCAACCAAAGATAAATCTAGTGTCTTTGGTGTAAACCACCACAGTAGTTCCACCTGGGTGGAATAAATGAGTGCTGCTTTGGCTGAATGTCTGTTAAAGAGGTTTTTGAAAATTTAACTGAACTATTTTTGTTTTGTTCTGCACTATGCCTGCATGCTGAGAGTCACAATAAAGCCCCATAGCAAAGGAGCAAAATATGAAAGCCAATTAAAAATCTAAAATATAAATTCTAGCTTATTATTCTATGTTTCATTTCAGTCATTCTTTATTCAAGCTATCTTACCTACTCTCAGCTGATATTTGCCACATTCCCTTTTTACCATATCTCTCTATATATTATCTTTTCAATGATGTCTGATCACTACAAGATTTTTATTCTAGTTTGGGCCCTAAAAACATACAGTGCAGGCTTTAGATGGCTGAGCTGTGAATGCAAGAGCCTGAGGATATGCATCTTTGCTGCATTGTGATCAGGGCTCGCTTGCATGGGTAGGTACATCTGTGTCATAATTAACTAGGGAGCCTTGATATGTTTCCTGCTTGTACATCCCATGGGTCAGTGCCAGGTGTTTGCTGTAGTTCTTAGTCTTCCTGCCTCCAGTACCCCTCTGGCCTGGAAGCTGAGGGGTAAGCACATGTGCATGCACACATTCTTTCACATGACAAAAATGAAAATTCTAAACTACTTTTAAAAAGTTTTGATTTTTAGTTGAAAATAAGTGTCAATTTGATTTTATTTGGCTTTCACTACTTGCCTAGTGAAGGTATATAAAAAGTAAACATATCTCAAACACACATGTATGTTTGTAGTTGTGTGTTCTATACATACATTTTTCAAAGTTTGTCAATTTTTCTTTAAATTGAGCAAATGATACTGCTTAGCTGTCACAACAGATATTAACAGAGATGGGAAGGATGCTGAATTTAGACAGCAACTAAACATTTGGTCATATGGAAGCTTTCTGTGCAGTGAACTCACTAATGGAATGAGATGTCTGCTCTTCAGAGAAGAAAATTACACAAGTTGAAGAAGTTTTAAAAGAGGCAACTCTTCCCTTATGAAAAAGGGATCTTTGGAGTTGAGAAGTATGAATAACTAAGAGTTTAAAATTCAGATTCCTGTTTATGCTAGAATGAGCAGACTGTCAGAGAAATATTGCTCTACAGATGTGATGGCACTGGATAGAATGATTTATGTCATAAAAAAATATAAAATTGATATAAAGAGACCTGGTAGACTTTGTTATTGGCTACTTATAGTTGTATGACATAACTTAGGATAGCAGCATTGCAGATGCAAGAGAAGTTATACCTTGCAAAAGATCGGCTGTCTGACATTAAAAGTCAGTATACAAAGCTCTTTTATAAAAAAATAACATATAGAAAACCGAGGCTTGAAAAGTAGAATCAATAATGTGATTTTGCTCTAGACATTGCCTTATAATTGAAATCGAATATTTGAGGAAGACTGCGTTCCTCATGTATTACTAAGAAAAAGATGAGGAATGTATGACATGTTGTCAGTGTTCTTCTTTTGTAAATTGTAAATTTGAAAAGATGATTTACACAGCAATTATGGAACAACTAAAATATATAGCTATTAAAAAAAAAACATAGTAAAAAACAACCAGAAAAATGCAAGACATGTTTTAGCACAGTGATTTAGGCCAGATGTTTTCTGGATCTTCTCTTTCTGTACATCCATCAGGCAAGTTTTTGTTCTGTAATAATATAGATTTTGCATAAATTCTGTGTACAGTATAAATGCTGTTGTCTTTGGTCCTGTGAGTTCATATTTTTAACACACTTAACTTGAACAGTTTTCTATCATAGGTAGCAAAAGCTTGTGTTTTATTTACCATAGAACACAACCTGCCTGAGATGTGCTATAATAGGGCTTATGATGGTCCTTCCCTACCAGGAACACCATTGGGAAGATGCCTATTGCCAGTTGTCCCTAACCAGGTAGGAGGCCCATCAGCACCATCACTGGTGTGAAAGCATAAAGTGTGAATCATTACAGCCCATCACAGGAAAAGCAGAGGGCAGGATGCAGAGATTTGCTGCTAACAACCCAGTCAGTTATGGGTACCTGGCCATTCAGAAAACACCTTTGAAAAGCACATTTTAGGCTTCCAGAAATGTAGGTTGCTGGCTGAATATAGGCTAGATGCCTTGAGGAATCACTCCCTTGTCATCCTTAATTTTTTACACACCCTTGTGTTGATAGGTTATGAAGCCTTTTCTGTCTGTCATGTATAGTAACGAGTGATTTTACTCCTTTGCATCACCATTACCAGTTTAGGTGCACAGCCAGGTATCCTGGCTGTATTACAATGCAGATATGGAAGTCTTGCTCTGGTCTGGTTTCATACAGTGACATTTAATTGAGAGATATTTTGATGAACATGCTAGATTAATAAATTGTGTCACCTAAATCAATGTATGGTTTACATTGTAGAGTCCTGTGGCTCCTATTTCAATAACTCCTGTAAGGCCCATACTATAATATAGATTTTAATGGTATTTTGTACTAATATAATAATAGTTGTCTGAGGCTATATGCATTAACTTCTGTCACACTGAACTGACCAGTGAGGTGGCAAAGGAGAAACTGGGGAAAAACCCATAATGGGGGCATACCCTTAACAAAAAATTATTTTCAAAGTGGTCAGTACAGGCTCATTTAAATCTTACCAAAGAGGAAAGATATCACATTTTTACTCTGTTTTAACTCAGAAGCAAATGAATTTGAGGATCTTTGATTGCCTTGATGCAGATAAAAGGGAAGGGGGGGCGGGGAGGAAGAGATGGATTGTGGCAAGTATCTTACAGAAAATCCAAACAACATACTTTTAATCTTTGTTTCCCTGGATACCCCAGTAGAAGATAACTCACCCGTTTGATTTATTGTCATGTTTAAACAATTATCAGGGTCTTCAGAAACCTGTGGTTTATATCAAAGCATGGTGAAGTAAAATTAGCTTAATTGCTCAACTGAGAAATCCAATATAATAAAATAAGTAAGGGAGTCTTACAGGCTTACAGGTGAATTCAAAACTGAGCTTACGTGAAAATGGAAAATATGTGGAAGGATAAGCTAATTCCATGTCAGAGCTGCAGCCGTTTGCTAGGGGAGCTTGGTGATTTAGTTCCCATAAAGAAATATATGCGGGACTTCAGCTCCCTGCCTTGCTTTGTTCTGACCTAA
>KZ506020.1:451111-474397 GCA_002844005.1 Limosa lapponica baueri
TGTATGTTCACTAGCGACTTAAAAACATACTACTTAAATATATTAGGAAACCAATGACTACTTTAACCAAATAAAATGATTACTTTTTTCTTTACTGAATGCCTATCCAGAGATGTTTCTTACATCTTCTGTTAATCAAGATGATTTACATTCATTGTATGCACTGTATGCAGGAATTGGTTTGAATCCCAGTTAATGCTGATGTTTAAGGACATCTGTGTGGGTGTGTGATAAAATAGAACAATATATGTCCCAAAACTGAGATAATTGGAGATGCTGGTGACTCTTCTTAACTGTGAAAAAAAAGAGCTCTTTGTGCTCAGAGCATGCCTTTTGTTACAGGACTATCATAGCTCTAGGAAGGGGCTTTGCTTATTTACATGTTTATATGAGGAAAGCTGTAAAGTTACTGTTTTGGTAACTGTGATGACTTGGAAGCATCACTTAGTGCTCATACTGTACTCACCTGGTTATATTCGTGTATGGAACCAGTTACACTCCTGCTAATCCATGTCTCCTACAAAACATACATCAAATGTCATCAACTAAGGCAACAGCTTTCATTTATAATTAATTACCTGTTATGTAAGCCTTCCCTACACTTACAGTTGGCTATATTATCCTATGTATTCCTATTAAAAATGGAGGACATTTTAGCCAGGTTTGAAGTAGATGAGGTACTGCTGGGAGAGAAGAATGTTAGAAATGTATTAAGATGTTGGAGATCTACAGGTGAACTGTGACCTAATGAAATACTACCATGGAGTAATTACAAGTTCAGGGTTTGTTTGTTTGCTTGGGTTTTGTCCTACCTAGAAATGTAGTTTAGTTTAGATTTTGTTGTGTTCATGGTGTATTTGCAGGCAAAGAAAGGAAACTATGCTTTCCTGTGGGATGTGACAGTGGTGGAATATGCTGCGCTGACGGATGATGAATGCTCTGTGACAGTCATTGGAAACAGCATCAGCAGCAAAGGATACGGGATAGCACTCCAGCATGGAAGCCCCTACAGAGATCTTTTCTCTCAGAGGTAAACTGAAACAAAGCTTATTTTATAGGATTCCTCTCTACAACCAGCAAGGCGTTGCATATGTGGTTCTCATTACTTTTGGCCGTTATTGAATAAATGACAGTGAGTAAGAGACGGCAGAGGGGTTATGAGTTCAGGCTTCCACAAATCTGCTACTTCTGCTCCATGTGCATCTGCTTAGGGAGGAGGGGACTGGAGGTTGTGTGTGGCCTCACACCTCCAGGCAGCACTGCCTCTGGCAGAAAAAGGAGTTTGTGTGAGCTAGGGGAGAGCTTGAAGAGAGATCTTTGATTCGTGCTATGTTTTGCAGGCTATGAAGCAATGTCTTGCTTCCTACAGTAAGCAAGTAATAGTGCCCTGGTTTATTCTTTAGGATGGAGAGACAGGTCGAAGCCTTACAACGGTACAGGAAAACAAGAATTGCTGAGTATTGCAAGGGGTTGCCAAAACTGTGAGACTATAAAACTATGCCATTTTGTGATCTCTGAGCTATCAGCTAGAAATGTCTTTTTCATGTGAATGTGTACACTGAAATGAAGACATGCAGTTGTGCAGACTCATGTGGCCTTAGCAGAAAGTGAGCGGGTGCTCTGCTCCAGGCAGAGAGTTGAAGCAAGATTTCCTCATCTAGCTCCTTTATAAAAAGGGGTAAAACTCCAGCTGCATAACCAGAGACAAAGCTGCCTCAAGAGAAAAGATTGTTAGTAAACAGCTAAAACAGTTATCAAACCAAATCCAAAATGAATCATTCATGGAGAGAAGGGACACTTCACAAGAGGCAAAACAATGATTAATTAGCAACTGTTACCACAGTAATTCAGGCATGAAGTAACAGCATTGAAGTAAAATCCTTTTGCATAAACTACATTTGCTGAAATAAATGAGTTGGTCGCTGCTTAAACAGATTTGTATTAAGTGGTGCACAAATAGTAGCATGTTTAGTCTCACATGATTTTGAAATTGTTGTGGGAGAGCAGCAGTGGAGTGGGTTGAGTGTCTCGCTAGTGGGACCAGCTGTTGCAGCTGAATGTAGCCAGACCAGCCATGACTAATGGGAATATGGTGAATTCCCTTGGAAATGCTTCTTGCATTGCAGTGGAATTTTTGACAGTCGTCTTTTTCTAAAGTTACCTGATGGAGTTAACCTGCTGCTGTGAGTAGAAAGAAATTCTGCTATAACAGTTTCAGATGGAGAATGCTACATGGTGGTGGTGATGGGAGGGAGTTTCCAATTGTGGGACAGTAGATTTAAGAGTTATGTGACATATGGAAAAGACCAAGAAAACTGTGAAAAATTATCATTGAAAATAACACCTGTGTTTTGAAATTTCTGCAGGATCTTAGAGTTGCAAGAAAGCGGAGATTTGGATGTTCTTAAACAGAAATGGTGGCCACGGATGGGACGTTGTGACCTGAATAGCCATACCAATGCACAGACAGATGGGAAGGCACTCAAGCTTCACAGTTTTGCAGGCGTTTTCTGCATTTTAGCAATAGGCCTTCTTCTTGCATGCTTGGTGGCAGCATTGGAGTTGTGGTGGAACAGCAACCGTTGTCATCAAGAAACACCGAAAGAGGTCCATAACTTTTATTCTTATCACAATTAAAAGTAGAAAACACAAAAGAAAGAGAAAGCAAGTGGAAGTTGTGGGATTTTAGGTGCTCTTATGCAATAAATTTGATTTATTTTGATTCGCCATAGTAAGCTTGCATATAACTTTTTGGGTGGTTGTTTCTAAACAAATTAAAAAACCAAACCATGTCTTTTGTGCACATGGAATGTGCCAAACTGACAGCCCTGCAGACTAAAGTCCTCTATTTATTTATAGAGCAGATACAGCATGGGCAGCAGCAGTGCAAACTTCCCCACATTGCCCCACCAATGTGCCTCAACCCTGACCTGGAGAGACCACCTTTAGGGGTAAGAGAGTAGTTCAGAAACATGCCCTTGGCCTCTCTGCTGTGAGTGACAGGGAGGCCAGTCATGGGCCACCAGTTGTGCCATCCATGGTAATGTTTTCTCTGATCTGAGACCCCATCCATCAGCTGAGAGAACCATGTCCATCCTCTGCAGGCTGTGCAGCTGCCAGCCAGCTGGTAGCTGTTTTCCTTCATGGCTGACTTAGGCTGAGTTTGAAGAGGTACACGAGCAATTAAAAATAAACCAGCTAGTTAATAATTGATTAAGCCATATTGCCATGACACTGTTTAAATGCTTCCTTTCTTTTGAAATCAGTTTCATTTCTAAAAGTAGGAGCCTCTGAGTAAACCAACCTTCATATGACATATTTTATCTAGGAAAATATACCTGAGAATTTCTTGGTTTTGAAGTTTTGGTGCACAGCAGCGAGTAATAGTTAGCAATGCTCTGATAGAATAATCAGTCCATACTCAGATCTGTCTTGCATGAAGCCTGTGTTCGTTTACGTAGATTAAATGTTTAACAAACTAACCTCTTGTAATTTTGGAGACATGGAGGCATTTGTAGGTGCTTTCATCTTGGAACAGATGTATTTTACAAGCAAATAATAACAGTGAGCTGCATTACAGCTGGAAACACAGTCCATCAATTCCAATCTGTGTTTCTCAGGTTGCCGGGAGTACTACACTAATTGACATACCTATCACCTGTAAGCAATTCTGGCAAAGGGGATCTGAAGATACATGTTGCAGTCTCTAATGTTATGAAATATTTATCAGTAAGATTCCACTCGTCTGAGTTCCTGCTTCTCCCATTTGAATTCATCCGTCAAGTGCTTGGTGATAAACATCTGTACCATGTTTGTGGGACAAGGCTACAAAGTCACTTGCCGGTGGCTCCACAATGTTTAGTAGCAAAAGGGAAATTTTGGTAAAAGAAAGTCTCCACTTTGCACAATGAAGCACTCCAAAAGCAGGCACACGGAGAGTATGAGTAGGTACTCTTGCTTATAAAGAAGCTTTCATATGAACAGAAGTGCATATTTTATTGCTCTTTGGTTAAATACTGTAGCATTTTGCCCCGCTGCCTTGTAGAAGTCACTCCTGCTGTAAGGTAACTCCAGAGCCCCCCTATGTTAGCATTGCTAAGGGCTAAACCCTAGCACTAAATGGTTCACTGCCTGCTGTGAAAGCCTGGCAGGGCAAGGGGCAGAGATGTTGTTTGAAGTGTCCTCATGCTGCGTGTGCAAAAACATTTATCTTGCCACACTCCGCAGCGTGTTGCCCCTCTCTACCCTCAGGGACCCTCTGTAGAGCGAGATGAGGATAGGCCCCAAAGGCAGTTTCATATTGGTAAAGTAAAATAATTCATTCTTTTATTACAAGGACTTTTAAATACTCAGTTTCCATCTTCCTGACTTTAAATATTTTCTTTTTGCTCATCCCCTTTGTTTATCTTCTTATATCTGTAAGAAGGATTATTACAGATACCTGCCTACCCCATCCCACTTTTTCTCCCCTTCCCGTCCCTCTCCACCTCCTCCCCTTTCCTTCCAGTGCATTCTCAATTACGATGGCTCTGTACATCCTCTTTTGCAGTTTCTGTGACAAACAATAGAATACTTTTAAGCTTCCATTTTTTAAGGTATACTAAAATTACCCATATGGTAAAGCCATACTTGGGAAGACCACCTGTGTGTGGGGCTGGGTCTGCCCTTAGTGTGCAGCCAGTCTGGGTTAAGGGAGGCAAATTAAATTCAGGCACAGGAACAGGCTCAGAATAAGTCAGTGGTGTGGGTGCTGCAGTGAGAGAGGGAACAGTCAGTGGGAGCCCTGGCACAAGTAGGTGTTAAGGTTGAATGAGAAAGTGCATGTTCCTGAGGAGAGGGCTTGGGGATGAGGGCTCACAGGCTGAGCTGGCCAGGAGGAAAGCGTAAGGAGAGCACCCGGGGCAGGTGGGATGGAACTTAATGAGGAGTCCCTGTACAGGACAGCTGGGTGCAACGAAAGGTGTGTGGCAAGTAGCACCTCTGGATCAGGTCAGAGTCACTGGAGGGAAGGGTGACTGCCACCCAGCACCATGCGCAGGCAGGGTCTTCAGGGATCCTCGGTTAGACCGCGGCGCAGCCACGTTGTTGGTACAATCTAAGTTTCATTTCTACCTGAAGCCCCTGCAGATCAGGTCATGTAACACACTAACTGTACCCTGAGCTCCGAGCGCACACCCAAGGCTGGTAGTGTCCTGGGTTGAAGGTCCTGGCCACATGGCCACAGCAGCTCCCATTCCTCTCCTGGGGGGCCTGGACCCCTGTAAAGCAGAAGTGGGTATGTGACCAGCTCGCCCATGCCCGAGGAGATTCTATGATTCTATGGTGCACAGGGGGCTGGGAGCAGGTCACTCCCATCATAGTGACCACAACATCCACTCAGCTAAATTAGCAAATGAATGTAGCAGATATTTCTTAGTAGATTAGCAGACAGAGATATTTATGTACTACTAGTGAGGAGGGAATGAAGCAGGATCGCTGATGGCTACTGTAGTTGAGATAGAAAACCAAGTTTCAGAAGAGGTGGTGTAGATTGGTTGAAGGTTTTCAATGTATTTAGGAGAACCAAGTTTCAGACCTTTGGAAAGGACAGGATCCAGGGATGATGGGAGCATTGAGTCCTGGGGATCCCTCTGCTTGAGTCACGAACAGTGGCTGAACATTGCTTAGGGGACCAAAAAAGAGGATTTTATCCCTGGGAGGAGTACATTTGGGATATATAATTTCTGTCACTTTGTATTATCCAGCATTTCTACAGCAACAGTTGTAATAACAGAGCTGTATATGCATAGCATATACAGAATATGAAAAACTGCCTCTTCACTGCATCTGATACTCCAGCCAACTCATTAGTACAGTAACAGCTGCAAACTTAAGTCATGCTGCTGATTTTTTTTTCTGCTTTTGGGAAGGCTTTGGCAAAACACGGGTGTTGTGATATCACCTAAAAATTGTGGGAACTGGATTGTCTCCCAAACATTTTCTTCTGTGAATTGCAGAGCTTGAGGACGTTCACAGAAGGGGCTGATTTTGTTGCAGCCCAAGATTAGACTTTGGTGTCACCTCATGCAAAGTCACCTCATGACTCAAAGGACAAGGAGGGACTGTTTGGCTTCTGTGACCCTTACCTTGTTATGAGCCTTATAAATCCATTGTAGAAAATTACAGTGGATTCAGGATTGAACGAGGAGTTGTCATAACTTGCAGAGCCCTTGTGTAACATTCTTTCTCTGGCTGGACCCACTTTATAATCTGTATCATGCCAACAAGTGCCAACTCAAAAAACAGAGAGGTGTTGGGGAGATGGATGTACGACTGCTCTGGCAGATTTATGACAGGGTTGGGTGGCCATGCAGCTTGCTGGAGAGAGAGAAAGGATTTTTTTTTAGAGACTATAATTTTTTTATGTCAAGGGTCTGTGAAGTCTGAGGCTGGAAGAATGTGCACAGCCTTCATTAGCATTGGAGTCATGTTTTCAGCTGACATTAAGGTGTTGATATTTGCCAGTTTGTTGTCTTTTCCTCTTCCGCTTTGTATGCCTTTCGCTTTTGTGGAGGTTAGCCTGAGCCAATACATTGAGGTGTTCAAGGACTCAGATGTCTGTGTGGTATAAATCACAACCCTTAATTACAACGAGTGTGAAAAATGTAGTGTTACCTATGTAACTGGGAGGACCAGGAAGCCTATCTTTTGAAACCCGACAGCCTAACTTGGACTTTGAAATTAATCTGATCTATATTTGTAGAGACTTTATGTTATCACATAGACTTTATCATATAAGAGTTATGTCAGATGGAGACTACTTCCAATTACAGTCTTCGCATATGAAGAAAATATGCCCCACCCAATTAAAAAAATACTATTGTTTCTACTCATTAAGTCAGTTCATTAAGATAAACCTCCAGGAAAGATGGACTTCCTTTGCTTTCCCAAAACCACAGTTGCTATTGGTTCACAATTCTGTCGTGCAAGGAATAACTAAATTTCTTGCTAGAACAGTGAAGGCTGGGTTGATTTTTTTTTTTTCAGGGTGTTGATACAAGATATTTTTATTCTATTTGAAGCAGATTTGTAAAAATGTTTCTAATGAGTTCTGCTGTAAAAATCTTTTAATTCTTCATTTAATCCTTATCAAATCAGATTAACAGAAGAAAGATTAGTTCCAACATCAGGAAAAATGTATAGCTGCAACACTATGCCATAATCTTCTATTAAGGCTCAAGTTTGTAATCTCTTAAGGTTGGAAAGATGTCTAGTAATGTTTAAACGCCCTAATTATTTTCTAATTTAGAAAAAATTACATTTGGTCATCTTTTTGAAATCGGATTTACTAGAATTTATAATCATCCTCTCCTAATTATTGTTATTACTCAGCCATCCTATATGCACATTCATATTTAGCCAGCTCATACATCTACCTCTGTGTATTAAAATCTTGAATTTACACAGCTGCTACTCAGCCTGCAATATTGATACCTAATCTTTTGACTTTGATAAGCTTCAGAAATTTGGAGAGTTGTAAAATAAAAAATGAAAATTAATATTTATTCTGGAATCTCCGTTCAGTCACTCCATATCCATTCTGAATAACTAAGCAATCAGATAAAGTTATTGAAACCTCGTACCATAGAAATGTCGAGCTTTCAATAATTATCTCTGTATTTCTATCTCTTTTGGTATGAGTCCTATTAATTTATTTCAAGATATCAGCAAGTTATAATATAATTTGGATCATTTAACTGCTAAGGGCTTTGCCACATCGTCAGGTTGTTGGTATGTTTTATTCCATTTGACACACTGAAAGACAGTTTTCAAATCTTCATTGTCATTATGATCAAGCGTAGCTGCTTACTGCAATGGACTCCCCAGCATCCTCTGTGCTTTATTGGCTATGTCTTATTGTGATGTACAATTCCCCTTAAAGATTATTACTTCTGAGATCTCTTCAGAACTATTAAGAAAGCACTTCCAGTTCATCCACATACTACACTCCAAAACAATGAAAACGTAGAAGCAAAGATAAAATATCATATTATTCATGGAAAGAAAGTTGAATTCTCATATTTTTCACTGTGTGCAAGACATTTTCACTAAAAACAAATTAACAGGCACCCCCCACATCAAAAAAAATTAGTCACTTATACAGGATGATTTTTTTGCTGGGAACTGATACTTGTTGCAACTTCCATAAGAGGTGATATTCATTCACCTATTGTTAATATAGGTCTTGAAAGACAATGTTAGAATGATCTCAAGAAATTCTTAGTTTGATTCTTTCTTAGCTCAGATAATATACATTATAAATCAGAACTGTATTTTCTCCAAACTGGCTGTGCTACTCCTAGCAATGTGAGTGTTTCAGAAACTTTACCCAGTGTGTCTGTGATTTAGTAGTGCATGAAGATGTTGGGGTTTTTCTGGTTAAGGAATAGCATCATTTTCCATCTCCTGAGTTATTACTAGTCATTGCCTCACAACTTGTGTCAAATTTATAATTCATTAACATTCATAATCTTCACAGCTTAGTTTGTGATTTCTTAACTTTCTCATGCTTCTGCAAAATGATTTTATTCAACAAACTCTGTTCACTTTTCTGTTCTCACTTTGTATTTTTAAATGATTAAAAGGGGGCATCAATTCACATACTGTCCAGAGTGGGAACAGACTTGTGTACTAGTAACAGCATCTTATCATTCCTGTTTCCTGCTACTCCCAGCTTAATATTTTAAATGTTATTGAATCTCAAAAAGTCTAGACTCTGCAATACTCTCTAGCTCTATAGGATAGTGGGAGGTAGCAAAATAACTCTAAAAATTATCACAAGTATCTTGGCAGTATGCAGGACAAAAGAGAGAAAACCTGCATCTCTGGCCAGGGCAGCCTTGTATGATCTGCCTTAAATTCCCTGTTTTTCATGTTCGATAGTATGCAAATTCCAGCCTACCTCAAAAATCCATATTTCCAGCTTTAGCAGTTATGCAAGTTATCCACTAGGACTCTCCTCTGGTGTTAGAAGACTATGAAGTTCAGTGTACCTTAGAAGTGGAAATATGAGCTAGCAGATATGAGTCCAATGGATCATAATTTGTCACTGCTAAGAATTGTGGTTTGCACTGTGTTCATCTCACTTCCGTTCTCCAGCCAGATATTATTCCATGGCAATTGAGGCTTCCGTACTTTCAGCATGGAGTCAGCAGTGTTGTTTTTGATTATTAAAGAGTCTTATGCTTCACCATTATTTTCACTTTCCTTGTCTTTTTCTTTGTCACTTCATTTACCTTGTCTCCTTTGTGGTGTTATCTTTTTATCTGACAATTTGATTTCCCCTGGGATGATTCCTTTTGAAAGTGAAAGGAAACATAAGATCATCAAACTGATATTTTATTTTCCCTTCATTGCATGTCCTCTATATTTTATCTTGGTTTTATTTTAAATTATTTTTTTCTGTATTTTTATGACATGTCTGAAATCTTTGTACATTTTTTGCTCAGTTGCATATAAATGATCATTTGTTTGTACCACTGTATTGTATTCTACTTTTCTAAGATTAAATAAAGTTTTTTGGGGAAAATAAATCATGCAAACACTGGCAAAATAATGCATTTTAATGCCATCTAGAAATTCTGTTTCAAACTAGCTTTGAATATAATAAGCTGCAAAATTTCATTTAACTAGCATTTTTAAATCAGCAAAACGGTGTTAGGAATTGGTCATCCCAGAACGCAGAGTTTAACGTTGTTTGATGATGAAGTATAAGCTGGAAGAATCAGTTGAAAAGAAAAAAAAAAGGAGGAGATAATATATAAATTGTCTTGTACAGAAACTGATAATAGCTGGAAGGGCATCTTAACTAACTCAGTGTTGGTTTCTTACATGAGTGAAGAAACAAGATTTTCTCCTTAGAGATCCCTAGCAATGAAGCAGATATTCTGTAATATCTGGTCACAGACAGTGTGCTCATCCAGAATCCAATGAAATCAGTCAACTCTTGCTATTGATCACCATAGATTTAGGTCAAGGCTGTAATGGATTTAAAAGTGACATGTCATCCCTGTGATTAATGACACCAGGTCCGGGCTTCTGCTACCCAAAGCAGTGTTGAAGCATTCAAGTTTTGTTCCAGCGTATTTCCCTAGCTGCAAGGAAGGGAATTTTTTGTTTGGTTTAATTTTTCTCTCACTCATGTAAGAAAACCCTGCTAATAGGATTCTTAGGGATATAATCTGGATTTACTCGGCATGAACCTTAGTGGGGGCAAAAAAATATTGAACAGAAATAAGCTTAAAAATCAATGTTGCCATGGAGGGAAGTCAAAAAGAAACAACCTGTTTAAAGTTCCAGTTTGGTAATGAATTTAAGTACTTGCTTAAGTTGCATTACATCACCTATCCCAGAGAACTTCTGTGGCTACTCATGTGCTTGGCATGAGCTTATGTATTTTACTGAATTGGAGCCTTAATGTGTCAGATTCTTTTAGATTTTTCACGCAATGTTTACAGAGCTAACGTTTGTATATTTTATCTCAGCCTACAGTGGTACTTTAAAGGTGACTTTTTGAGGGGGGGTTGAATGTTCAGTAATAACAAAATCAGTAAAAGATTAAAATAAAAACCATAAAATGTGGCTGGTTTCTCAATATTTTTTTTTTCATTTTTATGGTTGATAAAATGTCTTAGGTCTTGATCCAACTAAGCATTTAAACATGTACGTAAAATTAAAGGAGTGTTTGATCCTGATCTCACTCAGATCACCAAAACATTTCCATTCCTTTTAGCGGTGTAGGAATCAAACTTGAGTTGCTTTGAAACCAACACATATAAAGCATAAACTGGAGGTTACACGTGCTTTGAAGTGATTTGCTGAAGATTAAACTTACTGTACAATAATATTAAAAAGCAACTTATAAATATATTTATCCATTGAATTTAAATAATTTTATAATACCTAAAATAACCTGTGCTCAATGTTAGCAAAATATTAAGGACTCACAGTTGCTAATATTGTGGGAAATATATATATATTTAAAAAAAACCTAACTTGATAGTTTGGTTATGATTTTCCATAAGTTCAGAACCATATTTACGAGCACATATATAGAAAAGACTTACCTGAACCTACTCAACATAACAAATACTATTTCTTCAGAAGTATTCAGTATCAGTTCTCTTTTGGGAAACTGGTGGCCAGATTTTTTATTTTGCTGAGCTATTTTAATGATTTGGCTGGCCATGTCTTTTCTCATGTCAAAATAGTAGCTTGGGCAGTTTCCAAAATAAAGCCCTGAATAAAGGTGCAGAAACCTTTTCAAAATTAATTTTTTAATCAAAACATTTGTGGCTAATAGTCAGGAGTAGGAGCTTTCTAAGGCTTTCATATGGCTGGAGCAGAGGGGAGAGGCTTTGCAAGGCAACAATCACTGGGCTTCAAACAGGATGTAGAAGCAACTCCTTGCATATCCTGTGTCATCTCTCACATGTACTCCTGGCAGAATAGAAAAAAATAGGAACTTTTTGAGATTTGAATTTGACTAGGCTGCAATGGTGAAAAAGGATGATGATAGAGCAATCTGTTATGCCTGATGCTCCAGTAGAGTAAATCAGACTGTTAAAGGGTAGCATTGCTTTGCTTTGGGCTCAGTAGAGTGAAAAATTACATCCCTTATGGACTATATAATAATTTAGGATTTAAAGCTGTGTAAAGCACTGTAAAGAATCCATTACTTTTTGGTGAGTTTTGGAACAGAACCTTTGTGATTTTAATCTTTACTTTGTAAAAGAATAATCTGTCACCTCACAGGGTCATTTTAGATGTAGTTGGATTCAAAAATGCCACTCTCTTCAGGGCCATCCTCTTTGGGTGCAGTGGCTAGAATTTGCTGTTTCAAACCAGAAGTATAAGAAGCTATAAGTATATATTTGCTAGTAAGAGTGAAATATTGATCATATTATTAGCCTCACTATCTTGATCCTTTTTTTGTCTCCCCACGTCTTCCTTTCCCTTTCTATCTGGAGATGGCCAATGATGTGATGTTGGGCCTCAGAAGCATGGTGAGAATTTATGATAAACATACAGATAATTGGTTTGTTGTTGAAAATGCCTGAACAGATGAATCCTTGCTAGTTTTCTCCTCATCCTCCCTGGAACTCCCCTTGAACCTAATCTTGGTGTTGGAAATGCCTGTAACTACAATACCTGCAGTGTGCACAGTAAAAGTTTCCCAATGTGCAAGTTCTCCTTTCTCCTAAAAAAGTTCCTTTGCAGAGACATTGGCATGCTCATCAACCAGCACTCATTCAGTACTGCATTTTGCTGCTTGCATTGAAAAATGTTTCTCTGCATTCTCTTACTATCCTGTTTATTTTTAACCTCATGAAAACTGTGGCAACATCTGTATAATGTGAACTAGTCATTCATTTTCTTTGTAGTTGAGTTACCAGCTTCTAATGCTTGTGAACTAAGGTTGGTAAGGATTTTAAAGCTTGAATACCTCAGCATGAGGCTGAATGTCCCCTTTCTTCTTGAGTAACAAATGAGGATGCTATCACAGCCTCTTACCTTGCAGGTTTGAGTCTGCTGTTGGTTGTGAGGACTAGCCAGTGTTTCTCTGTGATTGCGCTTAGTTCATGGATTGTGATGAATGTGGAAGCAGATCACTGCAAGAGACTGTGGGGCTACCTGCTGTCACCTAATATGCAATGCTTGTCCCATCGCTATTGTGCCCTGCATATTTATTCACACAGTGCTATAGCATGTGGATGCAGTTGAAGAGAAAAAATAAAACAATGACAGATGTTTAGCTCATGTAAGTTGGTGTGCATCATCAGCTCTGGTGTCCTGGCGTACAGCTTATTGTCCGGTGCATTTCTGGAGAAGGCTCACAGGCACGGACTATGGGACACTCACAGCCATCATCAGAAATAGTTCCCTGGCTAGATGTGATTTCAGGTTAGATGAATCAAACCTGGATAAGGCGGGGGCACCGTGAGTGTGGGAAGATACGGACTGCTTCATGAAGCTCCTCGCTACTTGTAGCAACTCTGGAGCAAGTCACTGTTACTTGATTGATCTCTAGGTTTTTGGTAATAGTTTCTTACTTTCACCAATTATAGATATTCTCTGGCTGTGGATAGGTGGCAATAAACTTTGGCAATGTATTTGAAACAATTTTCTATTACATTAACATCAACTTTGCAGCATTCTGTTATTTCTCACTTTTTTCAGGTTTACTTAGAAGGGAAAAGAATATTATTGTCTCTTCATAAAAGAATTTCCACTCTCTGGTGAAGGAGAGCACCTCCTAGTGAATAAGGTGGCCTGTTGTACATAATTTTTTATGAAGTTTTGTTTTCATTGAAGATGATTACACATTGAATGAAATTAATCTATTGCAAAACTCATTCATTTATTTTACCCTTTCAATGGATAGCAGTCTCCTGGACCTCAACTGATGTCAGTCTCAATGCATTTTTCTAACAGCTGTTTTATGGATGATAGCTTAGTTAATTGCTAATTTAAAATACATGGTATAGTTTCCACTTATAAGAGCAGAAGCTTGATTGTAGAGTTGGGCCTCTTTATAAAAGTAGTTTTTCAAGTAGACTCTTGAGGTGCATCTGCACTTATTTCTAGTAAAATCCTGTTACGGTCAAACCGGCATCTAGCAGAGCACACTCAGAAACCAGTCCGCAAATTTTATGTAACATTAGGTGCTATTTGACTAGGTCAGTTGCCTGTGTTAAATTAATGACAGCAAACATACATTATCACAGCATCTGTTTACGCGTCTGTCTGCATTTCACTGCATTCATGACTGCAGAATCTCTAGAATGGGTGTAGCAAACTGAGTTGTATTAAAAAGGGGTTATTTGTATTAATATAACACCATACTGTGTTGTCATTGTTTCGCAGCACATCTATTACATATATCATCGCTGCTTTTTCTTCGTGAACAAGCCAATTATGTCTGGTTTTGCCACTCTGTCAGAGCCTCCTGGAATAAATTAAAATTACAGCTTTACATATGCAGTAGCTGCAGCTGAAAGTAATGATTATGACCCTGGGTGAATACAGAATTTCAAAATAATCTTAAACAAACGTACATATGCAGAGCTGCTGCTTCTTCATTTCTCCTTAATAAGCTAAATGTTTGAGCCGATGATGTCTGAAACCCCACGGACAGAAGCTGGTAGCTGAGTGGAGCTGTGGGTTTTGACACTGAGCTAAGAAGAGAATACCCTGTGGGTACCTGAGCACAGAAACCTCGTTGTTTCAGTTTTATTTCTTTGCTTTGTTTTTCAGTTACACGGTATGTCTGGCTGTGCATGCAAGTGCCTCAGAGACTTCCTTTCTGCCTAGCTGGGTACATGTGTGCCTCCCACCATCTGTATCTCGTGACCACTGATACTTGTGGTTTTTAACATATGGGTATGGGTTAAGACGTATTTTATATGAATGGTAGAAGGACTGGCATGTAACCTGTTCAAGGCCAGAAGAGGACCTGTCTGTCTAAGGCTGGGGCTTGACTCAAATTTGAACCCCAGTCCTAACCACGGAATTGCCTTATTTTTTTCAGTTGTTCTTTCACACAAGGAAAATGTAATATTAACGTTTATGTCTTGGTTTCATTCTCTCACTGAAAGATAATCCTTCATATTGTCATCTTCATATTGACAGGAACAAACAAACAAAATAGAAGTGTGTCATGATTGATGATTAAGACTATATTACTTTAAAACCATTATATTCTGCATATCTCCTGAGGCTTATTAAGAATAGCATTAGCAAGCTTTTAATACTTGGCACAGTTATCAGCATCTGACCGGGAGGTATTGACACATTCATGATAGCCCCTCAGTGTATGTGCCTGTCTGCCCATATTGGCTATGTTTCTGAATTTTTAGTGCTTGATATTTAGGGTCAGGACCATCAGTCTTTTTCTTCTCCTCTAGTCTAGTGTGATTTCATTTGCATGTGGGGGATGCAGATGCAACTTACCACAGTTTTGGCATAGTTTTAGCATCAAATTTCTGCAGACATTTGGCCTCCCTTTCCAGGCATTTGCCTCCCTTTTTTGCCTTACTG
This sequence comes from Limosa lapponica baueri, assembly GCA_002844005.1. NCBI lineage: Eukaryota > Metazoa > Chordata > Aves > Charadriiformes > Scolopacidae > Limosa > Limosa lapponica. The sequence goes on from KZ506020.1 coordinate 466,190, forward strand.
AAACTTCTTCATCAGCTTGCAACGTTTTTATCTCTTTGAGTGGCTTCTCTTGAACTTTGTGATAAGATCAGAGAAATCATGAGTAAGACCAAGAAGCCACATTAGTGTCATTAGTAAAAAAATTTTTCTCAAAAATCTTCCCTTTGGAAAATTCCAACTGTTGCAAGCCTGGCAGCTGAACAGTATTACCTTTGTATTAATTGTGTTTAGAGTGATGTAGGCAATTTCTTGAAAACATCATCAGGGAGCTCCTTTCCAACACTCAGCGAGATATCTGTCAAATCTGGTAATGTGAACTGACTCCAAACCTCCCAAGTAGTTTCATATTCTTTCAATCTGACTGCCCACGTGCTTTTATTAGAGCCCACTGTCAAAAGTCACAGAAAAATAAGCTAGGAAAAAATATTTATTACTTTGTAAATCATCCTGTCTGCATTTATATCTTGCCATAATTTCTCTCCACATAAGACCAAACTTGGTTAGTCCTGAAAGGCAGTCATAGGTTCTTGCAGGTGCAGTCATGCAGGGGTAGTCATTCCCAGGTAGTTCTGGTGAGCATCTTTCACATTGATGCCAGCAGTTGCCACGGTGTGCTCCTGCTGTCAGTCACAGGCCATTGAACCTGTGGCTCATGAGCAAGTGCTTGGGATGTATCAGAAACATGCCCTTCATTTGCCCTTCCAGAACTCAAACTGATTGGGGAAGAATGACATTTAAATTGGTATTTATGAATAAGATCATTTCCTGATCAGAAGCAATATTTGGCTAGCTGTTTTCCTTAAGCTTGAGGAGGATAAGCCTGTGTTTATAATTAATTTTCCTTACACATGATATTTTTTGTTCCCTTCACCGATTAATTTCTTCAACTGATCTATTTGGAGTACAATATTAATATTGAAAATAGAATTATGAAGGTAGCAAAGGAAAAATATTTGATCTCCTTCTGGCAACACAAGCATATACATTTATCCAATGTAGCTATATATAAAAAGTGAAGTTGAATTGGCATGAACCATCTGTGATGTGACATGTTTATAATATTAACTGTTTTGCATATTAAGTACAAAAAAAAAGAGTATAAACCTTTGATAACGTGTCTTTCACAGACACTGAAGTATTAAGTTTGGAGCTCATTCATTCAGCTCTTGAAGAGACTTAACTGGAGCTAAGGGGAGCTGGAGCCAGAAACCTTTTGAAGAGAAGCAGTAAGGCTTCCTCGAGGGGCTCTCCTTTGGGCAAGGAAAGTCTCTGTGCTAGAAAACTGGCACGCCAAACTCCACTATGGTTCTTGGGTTTTCCATCCAGATGCCAGGTCTGCTGCCTCTGCCATTCCCTGGCTCCAAGCCTCAATTTATTAATTTATAGTAATTTATTGAATTTAATTCTTTAATTTTTGTCATAGACAAATGCAAAAATAGAAAGCAGTTACAGCATCAGAAAGCTTGAAAATTTTTTGCAATGCTACATTACCATTTCACAATTAAGGTGACAAAGCCTCAGGAAATGAAAAAAAAAGGCAAGCTAACTCAGTGCTTAAAATTATAACAAATGGCTCATATTTAATGAGAATTATAGAACTAAAAATAAAGGAGAACACTGAGCTGAAAAGGGAGAAAACATCATAACTTTTAAGATTTGTTTTTTCTGGCTTTATTGCCATTTAACCCTTTTTTCCATTTACCTTATTACTTTTCAGGAACATGAGTTTACTGAATTTTCCAGGAGAAAAGTCAAGGAAAATAAAGAACAGGTTTACAGAATTTACAAATTCTGAAATCTTGACTTGTCAAATAAAGCTATCCCAAAACTTTCAGTTCTGAAAATCCTGGGATTCAAGGCAGTCTTCTAGTATGTAATAACAAGATAATCTTTTCTAGGTTTTCTAATTTTTATCTTAGGGGCTTTTTAAAGCATTTGAAAAAGCTTTCATTCAGCATTAAGATAGTTTCATATGAAGCTTGACATTTAGTTATTTAGCTGCTCATCATCTAATAAGACAACGAAAAGGGGAGAACCTTTAAAAATGTGATTTTATTATTCCTCAGAGACGGAGTTGTTTTCCTTAACCTTTACAAACATTTTATCTTAACAACAACAAAAAAGGAATAATGTGAACTTCTGGGCTCTTGGAAGCCTTTAAAAAGTTTTCTCTGATCATAATAAGGCCAGAAAGTTGTCCTTAATGCTAAAAAAAAGAGTTAGAAGTAGGCAAATGAAATCCCCACCCCTACCTCCTAAAAAAAAATTCCAAGCATTTACTTCCCTACTTACTTCATTTCCTGTTGTAGATAAAATGTGATGTCTGTGTGCAGAAATTCTGTTTTTCTTTTCCTTGATAATGAAAACTTTAGCACAGTGAAAGATAAGTTTATATTTTGAAATACAAGCAACTGCAAATCTACCATTTTCTGAGGAATGCTGTCCCAGGGCTGGGCTGTGCATAGTAGAAGAGGGTAATCCTGTTAGGCTAGCGGAGGGAAACTTTCCAAATGATGAGGTCCTTAACAACCCCTGTGGTTTGGACCAGGCGATGTCTGTTAAGAGCATCCTATCTGTGGCCCTCCACGTTTACATCTTAGAAGAGCTAAGCTAAATATATTACCGGGGTTAATTCCTCCTTTGAATTTTATAACCTTTTGTGCACAAATGCTCCAAATGAAGAGCACGTTTCATTCACAATTGTATTTTTCCTCTGCAAACGCTTAATAACTGCATTTTGCGAATACTGAAACTCTACCTTTCCCTCTGGCTTGGCTATTACCCAATCACATGGTATTTGTTCCCGTAGCAAAGCAGGATGGAATGCACTGAGGATGTGCTTGCAATCAAAAAATACAAATAAAATGTTGATGTATATTTTCACTTGAAATGATCTGAAGAAAGCATTAGCATTTGGCAAAAGCTCAGAAAAATGCAAATGAGTCACGAACATTTCTCCAAAGTCTTATTTAGGAAAATTTGTTCTAGTATTTGCTCAGTTCTAACCTGAGTTCTCTACTTTTTTCTTATTTTGTAGTAAAGGCTTAGCAAGCATGGGGGTGCCAATTAACCAGAATGCCAACCTAGGAGTCTAAATCAGAGCTAGGAGCATTTTTGAGAAAAGAAATAATACAGGGTACCTAGAGAAACATTGTATAAGGCGCTTCTGGGAGTTACCTTCCTTAGACAAGATATAGTCATATGCTGTGGCAGTTTGTGGCTAAGCAGAAATTTGCAGCAAGCTTTCATTGGCAGACAGCTGAGAAAAACAGCAGTTCACATCCAGACGTCTGGGCAAAAAGAACCCACCCATAGAGGTCGCGCCCTTACTCCCAACAGGGCGTAATATAAGGACACTTCTTACACTTGCCCCCAGTCCACAAGAAATAGAAATAAATACAATTATGAATTAAGTCCATGTCATCCTCTGGCCTGTTATACCACAAATCCTTAATTTACCTAGCTACAGATTTTATGAAAGAGCCCTAGTGTTATCGTCAGCTTGGTGCATTGTCTACCTTACTGAATGAAGAGCCTGAAAGGTCAGGTACGGCAGTTGGCAAGAGGGACTTAACGCAGCTGCAGGGGTTATCTGATCCAGTATTTTGTGGTCCCTTTCTGCCACAGAAGTTTATTTTTTTATTTATTGTCCATTGATTTTCTCAAAATTATCTTATTAGAGGATTTGGCTGAAAAAGCAGTATTTTTTTAAAAAAATCGTTTGTTTCTCTGGTGAGGGAGATGATATCCCCCAGGTTTCTGGGAGCTTCATTAAGAGTTTGTTGGATTTGTGATATAAATAAAATAGGAATTAATTTTTTACAGATTAGCAAAGGGGGCGCAATGTGCAGCTCAGACCTGTAATTGTTGAACAACTGTAGTCCAGCTGAAATCAATAGGGATTTAGCCTAAGCTAAGGACACGGGTTTGGGTTCATCATCATGTAACACTAATTCATTTCCAAATCCATGCAGAGATCAGCAAATCCAATGGTTCTTGAGTAATGTAGAAGTGGTGTTAAATCAGAAGGCTAGAATCAAATCTGTAGTTGACATTGATTGGAATGAAGGGCTTTGGAGCTGACTTGTCAATTTACAGGTATAAGCCAAGTTGCATAGCAGTGTATACCACCGGAATAATACTGTAATTCTCTGTGCTCCACCTGAACACCAGTGGCAAAAGATCATGAGGTGTGGGTGGCAGTGGCAGGCACCTCAGACTTCTCTGTTCCCAGACCCTCATTTTTGGCATGAATCATAGCCTCTGTAAGACTGCTGGTGTTGGGTTTCACCAGCATTTAAGCACACATTGATCTGTGGGCAATCAGGGAATACCGGAACACAAAAGTTTCAGGTAGTCCTGCTTAGGCTGGACTCTTGTTGGCTGTCTGGTGCAATTACAGGTTTCTGTCAGACCAAGGAATTTCTCTGGTTCCAGGATTACTGGGCTTTTCTAGATGCTTTTCTGCTAGTCTGCTGTATGTTACACTTGCACCAAATAACTACAACTGCAGATCATAGCTGTGCTTTATGAAATATAGAGAAATTATATAATATAATACCTTTTTACTGGCAACACAATGCTAGCTATTAAAATTCAGTCATACAACATCCCAAGTGGTTAACTTTACCCTGCCAGTTTTGTTGCTTTCCAATTTGAGTATCTGGAACACCACACTGAGGTGATACACAGCCCATCGTAGGTTTTTGCTGCTTCAGGTTTTAATAATAACTTCTGCTGCTGCATTTCCTTATGGATGCTAAAACGTGTTGAATAAGTTGTCTCAAAAGCCCTTTGAAGAAACCACTCTGGGAGCCTTAGGCAATTCCTTCTCAGAAAACGGTGATGCATTTTCTAAAGACCACTGTTACTTTCCAAAGCTGTGACCACAGACGGACTTTTAGCAGATGACATGTCAAGACGATAGGCAGCTTATAGTTGGTCACACAAATGTTTAAAACACAAGTGAGTGGTCCCCTCCCCAGGGATCCCAGAGTAGGTCTCTAGTGCTGTTCCAGTAGGTCTATAGTCTGTGCCACATAGGTGACCCAGGTCTTCCTGCTGGAAGGGAAGATTTCTCCACCACCACAACCCCTGGCCGCTAGATTTTGGCACAAGAAACAACTACCCTGGGGTCAGCTAGGCTGTGCACAGTGTTTTACTGACCAGTTCCTTAGAAAATGCATTGTAACTAGATGAGACAATGGCGAGCTGTCTTGTGGTTACAAGGTGGCAAATGGCTCACTGGAGTTTGGAGTCCCAACTCGTTTGTTTGCCTGCCATGTGCTTTTTCTCCTGGGCTTGTGCAAGGTGACCTAAGGGCTTGTGGGATGTGCTGGTCCCTGGTGCCAGCTCCTGTTAGCTGAACTAGTCATCAGTTTACCCCCAAGGAAGATGGGATTGACAGCATCAAGGGCTTTTGCAGGCTGAGATTGAACTGGTGTTTTCTTCAGCATGTGTTTCTCGGCTGGAGATGGGCAGACTTTGAGGTTTTGCATAGACACAGATGAAATCGAAGCAGTGTAATGAATGAACAGCAACTCCTGTCACACAGAGGAAGTGGAGTGGGGCCGGATGGGATTTTAGATTGCGTTTGGACTGACTGTTCTGGTTTCTTCCTCCCTAGGACAAAGAAGTGAACCTGGAGCAGGTCCATAGACGCATGAACAGTTTAATTGATGAAGACATAGCCCACAAGCAAATCTCTCCAGCGTCCATTGAAATCTCAGCTTTGGAGATTGGTGGCATGCAGCCAACTCAGACCCTGGAGCCGGTACGCGAATACCAGAACACGCAACTTTCTGTCACCACCTTTTTACCAGAACAGACAACTCATGGTGCCAGCAGGACACTCACAGCTGCTTCCGGCAGCAACCTGCCGCTGCCCCTGAGCAGCTCAGCCACCATGCCCTCCATACAGTGTAAACACAGGTCGCCAAATGGAGGACTATTTCGTCAGAGTCCTGTGAAAACCCCGATCCCAATGTCATTTCAGTCTGTGCCGGGGGGAGTCATTCCAGAAGCAATGGAGCCCTCGCATGGAACATCCATATGATGAAAACAAACAGTAAAACAACCAGCAGAGCTTTTTAATACAAAATTTAAAAGAAACAAAAAAAAACAAAAACAAAAACAAAACAAACTCTTACATTTTTCTTGTATATACCTGTAAATAATGAAAGAATGAAGTGGGGTAAAAGTGTATTTTGAATATTCCCAATTTTCGAAGTCAGTAAAAAACAAAACAAAAAACAAACAAAAATGTATGAATGACTTTGTAAATTTTGTTCTATATGAATAAAAAGGCAAACTACTTGTGATCGTTCTCAAGTGCCAAAGAAGACCAGTTACTGGGACTGAGGGCCGTACATTTTTTTTCTGTGGATTTCAACATTTATTCCCTTACTGTTATTTTTTTAAGGAAAAATGTTTACCCATTTCTTGCTGGAAAAGTTCACCATGTTCAGATCTCTCCTTTCCCCAGAACCGTATTTTATAGTCAAAATGGCAATTCACTCACAGAATTAATTTAACAGCTGGTATTAGCATAGCAGTAACAAATATTTAAAATGTGAATTACAACTAAAATTCAACAAACAATAAACAGGAAAATAAAAAGAGACGTTTTTCCTTCTAACAACAATTTAAACTTCCACACAGTTTCTAAGTTTAAACACAGGATTACTGAATTGTGTTTCTACATGTCTGCTGTGCTGTGTGGCCCTTTTTATTTAACCTTCTGTGTTTTGTTATATATATAATATATATTATATGTATGACATATATTATATATATAAATGCTTTGATAAACAACAGGTTTCAGGTTAAGGGGAAAGCTTTTAAGAAAAACTGATCAGCTATTTTTTTGTGTCTTGTGTACATGACTGAAAATGGGGAGGAACCCATGGCTGAAAGGAATGAGGCAAGGAATAGCTTTAACAGGCAGGAGATAATGGTATTGCAGTGACTGTGCCCTCTGGTGCCATCTCTTTCTTTAAGATTTCAAGGAATTTGCTGCATAATGGATGCAACACTCTGGTGAAGTCATATCCCTGAATGACAAGGCTAAGCTCATGACTATAAGCACAGGTTTTCTTTTTTCCCCATTGATTTTGTAAAAAAGAAACATTTTAATGGCCATGTTTATAGTCTTGGTAGAAATGGCTGTAAAACATCTTTTTTTTTGTCTCTGAAACACAATCAGAGGACAAAGATAGAGAAACACATATAGCGAATGTAACGTCTCCTTCTGCAAATATTGCTGGTGCAATTTCATATGACAAAAAAAATCAAAACCAAAACACAGTTTCCTTCCCAAATAGTAGTTCGAATGCCCAATATAACTGATCCCTGCCCACCACCGCCCACTGTTGCTAATGGACCATCACTATCTTTCAAAATTGGGATAATTTAGTGTCTTCTCAAATGTATCCTCATAGCTAAGTTGTAATTTCCCTTTGTAGCTGGATTTCCTCACTTTATTAGAACACTGCTATTTGGAAAATGCTGTAGATCTCAGTGCAGCAAAATCACTGTCTGCATTAAGGTGAAAAATTGTGTTTGAACAGAGGTAAAAATACATTCACATGGCCAGCAGGGCCATGTGAAATACATTCACATGACCAAGAAGGCCAGCAGGCAATGTGGGTCAGACTTTTGATAAATAAACATTCCATTGACTGCTCCTAATTTGATTTGCATAATTACACGACAGGTATATTTATGGGATGATAGAAGTCCCCAGATTTTTACATTTCTAGTTTAAGCAGTAGGGAAGAAAAGTCAAACTGTGATACAAAAACAGCCTAATGGAAGGGCATACTCAGCATACTACTTTTTAAATGAGGAATATTGATGGTGAGCTTACAGAAGGAGTACTCTTGCAGGGATTAATTTGTCTCTGTTGTCAGGCTGGTTCTTCATGAAGACAGTGTGATTTTGCAGCTTGGCACAAATTGCACTATTTGCTTCAAACTAATTAAAAATGAATAATGCTGAAGTCAGCTGACTAGATTTATCCTATTTAGAGACTTGGCCCACACCAGCTTGGGATTTTTTTCCTTCTTCATACTTTTCCTTATCATTATCTTAACGAACCTATGGCCACAGGAAAAAATAGAGATTTCTTCCCTTGATTTTTTCCCCACCTTCCATGAATACACTAATGAGTTTTAGCAGAAATAGCTGTGCAGAAAGACTATGCACACCTACGTGTCTGTAAAGATTCTT
>KZ506021.1:0-10163 GCA_002844005.1 Limosa lapponica baueri
CAGTATCTACTGCTGACTTCATAAACAGGCAGGCAAGCTAGACCGACAGAAAGAAATTATATGTGCCTTGGTTAGATATACATGACAACTCATTACTATGTAATTGCCTAACTTCACCATAATTAGGCGAAATATATTTACAAAATTAAATTATTACTGAAATATAATTTCTTAAGAACCAAAACTAATCTTTATTAAAAAAGGGAGGGATTAAATGGTACAGGAGGAAGAGGAATCTAGTTTTGATATCCTTGTGAATCCATTTTAACAACAATGTTTTTAGGGGGTTTAAAGAGCTACAAATGTCATACTACAAGATGGTTCCCAAAAAACTAAAGGAAATCACTTGTATTGAAGTAATTCCTACAGTGTTTGACTGTACAGTCTAACTTCTGATTCATATGGCAGTACATCCATCCATAACGGGCTGCCCAGGGAGGTTGTGGAGTCCCCTTCTTTGGAAATTTTCAAGACCCGCCTGGATGCAGTCCTGAGTAACATGCTCTAAGCAATCCTGCTTCAGCAGGGGAGTTGGACTAGATGCTCTATATGGTCCCTTCCAACTCTGAAAAAAAATTCAGTGAAATTCAGTGAAATCCCAAGATTCTAGTCATCTTACATTTTCATGTTAAAGGTCCTAATTGAAAGATACACTTAGGTTTTCTATCAGTAGGAACAAACACAGGAAGACAAGGTAGTTCAGGCAAGACAATGAAGATGGACAGAGAAAGGACTTTTTGTGGGGTTCCCAATCCACCTGAAGTTTGGATGTGTTGAAGCACAAGCCTAGATTTGAAAGCCTCAAAAATCTCATAATGTGCTACTTTCCATGTGAAGTGTGCAGAGTATTAAGACCTTCTGTGTTATTTTCATTAAGAGATAATTAGATCTCATTTTTCTACTTCTATATATTTATTCAAATGCTATTTTATTATTGTTTTTCATGGCTGAGGAGATACACCTAAAAAAAGGAAATAAGAGGTTAGCATTATTCAGATGAGTATGTCTGTATTGATAGAAAGAACTACAAAAATCTGAACATTAGATTGGAGTTGCTATAATAGTACAATGAAAGATGAATGACTGTATATCAAATTTTAATGAATACCTGACTGAGGAAGCATACAAAAACAGCATGAGCAGAATTTAGAATATAGAATTGTCTCAATAGGATATTAGTGATAAAAAAATCTGCTGCTTAGGATTGAGACGGAGATGAAGCTTCACACTCATCAGAACACAATATTGCCAATATGGACATCAAATCTTTTGTTTATCAATTCCAACCCATAAAACCTTACATTGCAGTTGAGTAATAAAAACAGACTTGTTTTGAAAAGCTGTCCTATATTTCATCTTAAATCTGCTGCTTGTATGGGTCCCAAAGTAGTGAAGTTTGTAATAAAAGTTTAAAGTACTTTTGGAATTGCTATTACAACCACGGTGAGAAACACTGATGTACAGATGAAAGCCTACTTTCTGAACAATAGAGATGAATCTATTTCCACTGCTTAGCAGACTATTCAATCCTTAGACCACCAGGGAAACAGCTGAGGAAAGAACCATCTGTTTATCAAAATCTGAATATCTTCAGACATTTTTATTATATGCTAATGTCTTTATTTTCATAATTTTTTTTGTTTTATAATGAAAACTGTGTTACCCACTTGAAAATTGAGGCTACATAAATATTAAATTTTTTAAATGTTTAACAAAATCTAACAACTTAGGGCAGGAATTTAGGCCTAATATTTCAGTGAGATACGATATAATTTTTAAACTATTAAAATGAAATAGTTACTTACCAAAGACATAGAGGCTAGACTTACACTTGGAGAATGTTATGGATTTTGGCACAGAACTTAGAGGAATGTGATATGATACCTCATTCTCAATTATCCTCCCCTGCTGTGTCAAAGAGGGAAAAGAAACATCAGATCATGTGACACTGCTAAGCTCAATTTGTGAAAAAGACCAAGAGAAGCATATGCTGGGACAGGAAAAACTTGGCCTCACAGGCATAGATGCACACACAATGGTATGGTTAACAGACACAGTCCCCAGTCACCAAACTAGAAAGTTGGTACAGCCCAGCCTGAAGCAACAGAACACTTACTCCAGATAGTTTCTGGTAAGTCTCTGGGCAGGGCTTGCCACCAACATGTTGGGTGTTGACACAGTATCTCCTATTGATCCGTAGTACATACTAAAGCTTGTCGTACTCAGTTCTTGTTTGCATAACCATGTCAGCCACAGTTCATTGCACTCGGTTCTGCAACTCTTGATGGAGGCAAATGGTCTTTTGACATAGCACAACGTTGAATAGTATGCAAATGCAAAGGGAGTATCTCTATACATCAAATCCTCTGTGATACTTATATGCTTCCAGATGTTGTATTTCAGTCCACCTGAAAAAAATAGTGCAGACATCATAGACACTTTAGTGAGAACATTGGCTATGTCTATGCTTTCAGTAAAATTAGTTAGTCGCGTGCTCAGTCCAACTAATATGAAACTACCTATATCCAAGATTTTAAATTCTCGAGCCCTTCCCAGTTAGGGTGGATATTTGCAAATTGTCTATCGGAAATAGGTTATGCCAAGTCTTGGACCAAGCTTGGAATTTGTTTGGGAAAGTGTTGTCATTTTTATATGGAAAACTGTTTTAACATTTTAACCACATAAATTACCAGTTCCAGTGACAGTCTCAATGTGAACATTCCCTATCAATTTAAATTCATTAGTACAGAGGTAAGCCCTGCATAAGTACATACATGAAGAATCAGATACCTGGAAAAGTATGTAAGTGGCAGGGATCATATAGAATGAGCTGTGGCAATCACCTGAAAGGTTCATCCTAGCTGTCCCATTAAGAGTCAGTCTAGAATGAAAGACAGAAAGCTGGATACAATTAATACTTTTTTACCTTTACCTACAAAGGAAAACCCTTCATAGAATATTTAATCCACCAGCATGGATTAATGGACTCGGATGTGGATTTAAATCAGTTGTAAGCTCTACAGTTGTCATGCTATATGAAATTAATGGTAACTATTGTCTGACTGATTTGAAGATAAATTTGGGGTATTTTTTGTTACATCTAGAATGAAGCAGAGCTCATCCTATCTGCTTTCATCAGAGTGAGACAGGATTGTGGAGAGAGGATAGCATCTGCATTGCTCTTGTAAAGATTACTCTGTTCATTGAGCGCAATGCTTGTGCTGTAGGCTACAGCTTTCCATTCCACCAGGTACTGAAGAGATTACTTAGATACTATTCTAATGCCTACATTATATTCTTTCTAGCTGAGAAGACATTAAGTATCATTTTACAACTATATTCTGTAGTGATTAGAAGCAAACTGAGAATGCTCATCTGCACTGAGAATGTACTGTTCAATAGTGAAGAGTCTGGGTCATACAGATTGCATGTTATGGTTATGCTGTAAATACTGAGAGACCACTTCTGAATGAAGGCTAAAGGGGAATCTGTGTGTTAAACAGCATGATTAAACAATTTTTCAAGGAAAAAAAACCAAACACAGTAACAACAAAGAGAAGAAACCTGTATGAGAAATCCCAAGGCTTTTACTCTCAGTGTCTTTTGAAATTTCAACAATATTCAATATGTTATTTATGTTTTCTGTATTGTGTTTCATTTAATAGGAAATAGTGTGATGAACTTAAAATTTATCTTGAAGATCCACAAAGACAAAACAAATCTGATTTATCCTTTAGTAAGGACTTAAGCTAAAATGCATCATGAAATACAATGCTGTGAGTTCACATAATATCACCTCGCATCTTTCCTTCCTCCTATGTCCCTTGCACCTGTTTCCCCTGTGCATCTATAAATCTGCTGCTCCAGCACAGTATTGTTTATCCTTTAAAAATATGTTGAGATCACTGGTTTAACAAGCTGAGGAAATAGGAATATATCTTAAAAAATATTTTCGTTTTAGACACTTTCGTTTTAGACAATCAACCTCAGGTTGATTATTTTATGTGGTGTAGAGTAGGATAAAAAGGCATAGACTCTTTTTTTTTTTTTTTTTTCCCAGTAATCCCCATTCAGGGATAGTTGCAGTTGAAGCCTTCTTTATCCTCAGAATTTCTCATTAGTGTCCTCTGAGGAACTTTCAGTCCCCAAGGACTGAAGTGTCCTTAGGTCCTGAAGGACCTTCATCTTGAAGTCCCCATAGGGTCATTGAGAAACCCTTGAGGCATAAAGCTTCCTAGAGATCTGAAGGGAGAGCACGGTGATTCTATAATCTGAGTGGTATGGTGGCTAAAAGTAATAACATAGTGCTTGATCAGCCTTTCACACTCAGACAAGCTAAGGCAGCAGGTGTTTCAGAGTCTGAGATCTGCAAGAGCCAGATTTCTTAAAATCTCATTTGCTGAATCTGCCTTTTCTATCATAAGATTAATTGCTTCAACTAAACAGAGAGAAACGGTGCAAGATCCATCATGAACCCCATTACAGTTTGTTTGAAAGTTAATATGTACATATTTTAAACTAAACTGTTATGCTGATAATTTATTGATAAATTTCTAATGTCAGTAAAATGAAGAAACAGAGACTGTCTTCACTACATTGAAAATCAGAGTGAAAGCACTTCGTTCCTACTTTGCACCCTTGTGAGTTACAGTATAAGGTACAGAACAACACAAAGCAGTCCAAAGTGCATATAAACCTGTTCTCCCATGACTTTGCAAGACCCTTTACCTCCAGCTATCTATCCCCTTTGTTTTAATTAACATGGGATGTTGATATCCAGTTATTTTGCTCCTGTTATCAAAAAGCAGCATTTCCTCCCACCTCTCCTCTTTTGTTGACTATAGAGCAGTTAAAGGGAACTACTGGAAAGAGTCCAGCGTAGGGCAACAAAGATGATTAAGGGATTGGAGCATCTCCCTTATGAAGAAAGGCTGAGAGAGCTGGGACTCTTTAGTCTGGAGAAGAGAAGGCTGAGGGGAGACTTTATCAATGCCTATAAGTATCTCAAGGGTGGGTTGAAGGAGGAGGGAGCCAGACTCTTCTCAGTGGTTCCCAGTGACAGGGCGAGGGGCAACGGGCACAAGTTGGAACATAAGAGGTTCCACTCGAATATGAGAAAGAACTTCTTCACGGTGAGGGTGACAGAGCCCTGGAACAGGCTGCCCAGGGAGCTTGTGGAGTCCCCTTCTTTGGAGATTTTCAAGACCCGCCTGGATGCAGTCCTGAGTAACATGCTCTAAGCAATCCTGCTTCAGCAGGGGAGTTGGACTAGATGATCTATATGGTCCCTTCCAACTCTAAAAAAAAATTCAGTGAAATTCAGTAAAGACTGCTAGTGAAATCTAGGTAGGGATTCAGTTCCAGATTAAGCTATTTACAATATAAGTGGCTGCATACTTGTCTACCCTGGTTTAAGATAGAATAGAACCAATTTTCTTTTCAGTAATTTTACTTTTCAGTTAAGTCTTTTCTAACTAATGGCACTCTCTGAAATTAAAGGCATCTTTTTCAGACAGTGTCTGCTTCCAGACTGATAAGGTCTAATATTTATAGTTAATACCAAGGAATAGAATGCAGAGAGGCTCTTGCTTATACTTCTTGCTGTAACAACCAAGGTCAGTTAACCTTTCTATGTGCCACATTGAAGGGTCAGAAGCGGAAAAGCATAGAGGGGTGGCACCTGTGGGGAGGAGAGGACAGAACAGGTAACACAAAACTGACCAATGAGGTATTCCATCCCATCTAGATCATGCTCACTATAAAAGCTGAGGGATCAAAGGGTTCAGGCTTTTTTCTTCAATGGCCGGCGTTCTAGGAGGACTCTGTCTGTTCATCTACCTTTGATCCCAATCTGTGCGTTCCTGAATCCAGTTCCTGTATACAGTTTCCATCCATCACTGAGTCCAGCCAGGGACTTTCCCACTACCTGCCTGGTGACATGATTGTCATCCTGGGAGCTTGATATGCTTTCATATATATTGTATATATTTCACTATTTTCTTATTAATATTATTATTTTTTCTTTTGGTTGTTAACAGGTTTAGTTTTGTAGTTCATTAATGTAGTTTTAGTTTTCTTTTCAACCCATAAGTCCTTCTCCCTTATTCTCTCTTCCTTCTCTTTTGGGAGAAAGGTTTAAGAGACCATCTGTCGTTCATTTAGTGGCCATCTCAGCCTAAACCACCTCATGCTACATGGCCACATTATAGTCAAAACACAATAGAGCAAAGAAGCCTATAGAATGGTTATGGTGATAACAACAAGATGTATGACTCAACTACTTAAATATACTTCAGTGGGTTAGGATGTCCAGTATATCTGTATGTTGCTGGCAAACATGACACAAGATGCAGACGGGACTTACATTCTTTTGGAGTGGTAGCTGGATGCCAGGCAGGATCAGAGGACAACTCAAACAGTACTAGATGATGGTGTTTACACAGCTGAATCGAGCCCCCACTGAATATGATGCCAAATGAGAAAAAATGACCTCACTTAGGCATCAATGTGTGAGAACCCTACCTGCCAGTGTCTTGATCTAAACCTTGTTAAGTTATGAGATAAAAGCTCATCTCCATAACCACAAAGGAGCACAGAGAGATAATGGCAGATGGAGGAATCTAAATTATAGTCTTCCCGGTTGCTTCTACGCCCATCACAAGAGAGCAATCAGTCCTTAAAATGTTGATCTCCACAAGCCCAGGAGAGCATAAGGGCACAATGGCAGGCAGGAACACAAATTTAAGAGGTCAGAGGAAGAGACATCATAAAGAAACAAAGGCAAGGAAAGGGATGGATTTAGCTGATTTGGGGAGGAACAACTGTGGGAAAAATGGATTGGTAAGAGGATTAAAAGGGCTGGCCATGTGTAAATATTTTGCTGGTCAGTGCACTTGTTTGGCCATATTCTTTGACTGATCAGCACAGTCACTATTACTTCTTATTAAATTCCTAATCTTCTGCTGTGTGAGGGACTTTCTATTCACTATGTGTGTGTGTGCGCACATGTATAGGGGTCTGAGCACAAGCAACTGGAGTCAGACCATGGCTTGGAGGGCCCACATGTCTGTGGTGCAAGGAACTGAAACAAATGTAGGTCTGGGTGCCAATAGCTGAGCTGGGACTGTGGGCTGGAAGGCCCATATGCCTAGGTGCCAGATCCTAGAGAGACCAGAGTAAAACCAAGTGACAGCCACTAGGGTGGAACCAGGGCTCAGAATCTTGTGTGTCCATGGTACCAGCACCAGTAGAGGGTGTGGGTGAATGAATGAGTGTGTGATCGTTAGCAAAAAAACAAGCCAAACTAGCCTATGAGTACATGAAATGGTCTGGGAGCTGGGAGTGTCTCTAGAAACAGGATCATGGGAGGTTTGCTACTGGCGCCAAGGGGAGTCCCAGAGAGTTCTGGATGTGCATGTGTGTGTGTGCATAAACATAAGTTCATACCAATGGACCTCTATCCAGCTCAGCCAGAGGAGAGCAGGATGAGGCTGTTGGTGCTGCTTGTTCTTGTGAGTGCTCCGTGTGTCTGCCTGTGATCTGTGTGTCTGGCTGTGTGTACACATGGTCTATATGTGTTCTCTGTGTGCCTATGCCTTACAGGGGCTACATCTTCAGCCTTGCTACTGGCTTGACCTGGGGGCACAGAGGTGCAGCAGCCTTGTCTCTTTTGGGCTCTCAGATCTGGAAGAATTTATTTTCCTCTAACAGACAGCATCTGACAAAGCTGATTCCAGTCCTTACAGTATTTCATAGGATTTTCTATGTCTAATTTACAGTGATGTGGCCACAACCTTTACCAACATTATGAAAAGCTGCCTTAATTTGTCAGAGCTTTGTAAAAGATTCACAGGCAGGTCTGTTTTATTCAGTTTAATTGCTGTCTCTCAACATAGAAGTGAAATGAAAAATATTCTCACAACATTTGGGTTTGATCCACATTACTTATACTCTGAGGATTTTTGGTTTTGTTTTTGTTGTTGTTTTGGTTGTGTTGGGGTATTTTTCCAATAGGTTTGTAGTCTGAACTGATCAAACCTTTCTTCTACATATTAAAAGCTGATCATTAGGTTTCTTCCGTGGCAAATAAAGAAGGCAGAAAACTGTACAGAATAATTAATTTGTTTATACTACCACCTTCAGCTGAGGTAAAGAAGAGCTTCGCAACAACTTGCTAAATGAAGTGACAGGCTCTTAGTTTCAGTGCTCTGAATGGAACAACACAGTGACCTGTCTGAGAAGGCATTTTCCCAAAATTGTTAATACTAAAGAGGAAAGCAGCCATAAGAGAAATTAAACAGTAACCAGGTAATTACGTAGAGATTTTTTGCAACAGAGGAGTCAGCTTGAAAATTAATAAAAAGAAAGCACCGAAGTTTGTGATTGGGGATAGAGAAGAAAGTAACACAACAGTGCTCCACACATGACTTGACACTATCATCAGTTGCCCCACAGCAGCAGAACCAACAACAAGAACAGTCAGAGCTACCTCTCAATCAGACTGTGTAAGTAGTCTGCATCCAGCTAGTAGTCTCAAAATGAAAGATGTAACAAGTAGAGATCCCACCTCAGGTAACTCATGGGGAACTTTCTCCCCCATCATGTCCATTAGCAGGTTTTATGGAGCTGGACGGATATAGAACAAGAGCACCACTGTCTCCCAAAAAAATTAAGTAGGGGAACTCACACTAACAGGAAAGGGGGATGTGCATCCAAATGCTCTGTGGAGGGGGTGTGCGTGCATGTGCCTGTGGTTGTGTGTGGGAATTAGAATGCTTTGGCATTAGTTACAAAAAGGTGTTTAGAGATGTATAGGAGTTTACTGACATTTTTCAAGTGTCTGGTATCTACCTTATTGCTGATATCAGCTGATCCTGAATCTATGGTTCACTGATTGACAGTTGAGTGTCATTAGCAAATCAATAAACTACTGTGGGCCTGATTTGTATTAAAACATGTGCAACAAAGAGTCTGCCCCTGTGAAACACTCCAGCAACCTCTCTATGGATTACCAAAACTCTTGGCCCATCCAAAACAGTGTCACAATTTGGTAGATACTATTTAGAGGAGGTCACATTGGCAAATTTTTCATGAAGGAAGAACTTCAGGTTATCCTCAAGCAACATCAGCAGCCTGCAAACACTAAATCATTTCAGTTTGAACACAGATGTTTCTTTTGTATCTGTCTGGAAAGCAACCTTCCAGAAAACAACCCTACCACAAATACAGATGGCACCCTACTGCTGGTCTAAAATAGCCACTTCGGTTTGTAGCTGCCTCTTAAATCAGTAGTGCAATCCAGACTGCCAATAGATAAGTAGAGGACTAGTCCCAGTGACAGACAAAGAGCAGTTCCTCCTGTCTATCCTCTTTTTGGCTGTTTCCTGCTTGTTCTCCATTCCTCCCTTTTTTCCAATAAGATCACTACAATATCACTAGCAGGTTACATTACTGTACAGGTCAATTAGATCTGAACCCTGTATTTTGCTTCATGTCCTTGACACCCAACCTCTTGTTACTCTACAGCTAGCAAAAAACTCTTCCTGAAAGCAAGGGAAAAACAATCATAGAATTTAGGCACATATTGGTGAAACAACAAAAATATCCAAACCTAAATTGATACAAATATTACCATTATCTAAAAAAATAAATCCATCTTTACTGTATAAGTCTTATCAGAACAGTCTCTTTTTCTTCCAGAGAATATTTTTCTCACTAAAGTGTAACTACCAATGTACTAGAAAAGCTGTTTATACAGTATATGATACTTTGACATTATGTCTCAGCAGTGGTTTCCTACAGGCAATAGCATGGAGTGCTTTGGCTATTAAGCAGGAATTGAAGGTAAGTGGTATACGACTGCTGCCAGCTGCTCCATGACGAAGGTCTTCGATCTTTTATTCTCACCAATGTTTCTTCAATGTTTTTTTTTCAATGTTTTGGGTCCCTCACCACAAAAAAGACATTGAGGTGCTGGAGCGGGTCCAGAAGCTGGTGAGGAGTCTGGAGCACAAGTCTTATGAGGAGACGCTAAGGGAGCTGGGGTTGTTCAGCCTAGAGAAAAGGAAGCTGAGGGGAGACCTTATTGCTCTTTACAACTCCCTGAAAGGAGGTTGTAGAAAGGTGGGGGTCGAGCTCTTCTCCCAAGTCACAGGCGACAGGAC
>KZ506021.1:10486-24545 GCA_002844005.1 Limosa lapponica baueri
GTTTTTTTGTCAGTTAGGTTGATGGTTGGACTAGATGATCTTGAAGGTCCCTTCCAACCTAGACGATTCTACGATTCTATGATTCTTAGCCACACAAAATATGTTTCAGCGAGATGCAGCAGAGCATGGTATGACTGTAATGTCTTGTTCAACCACTGGGTGCAAATTACAACCTGTGGCATAGTCGTGAAGTTCAGTGGAGAAGAGCCTTTCACTATACCTGAGATAGTCTCTTAGACACCCGCAAGTTCTGAAAACAAATTGCTAGCCTTATTGTTAGAATTTCAGTTAAAAGTAGGCCTGCATATACAGGCATATTTTTCACTGTGAGACATACAATATATAGAATTCAAAATGCAAATGTTCTGTAAAACTATAACAAAACAATTAATTATCTCTGGCTCCAGTCATTCTTCAAGCTGATTGAGATGCCTCTAAGAGAGTGAAAAATAGCTCAGACAAGTTAAAAAAACCATGTTCAATATTTAAATTCTTTTCCTCCTCCAGGTAAATAAAATATAAAATAAACTTAATAATAACAGATATTTTGATTCTGTAGTGATATAAAGTGGTAAAACAAGTGCTAAGACTCCTACTTGATAAAATTACTGAGAAATTTATCTCTTAGTAGCAAGTTTACTTTATTCAATTCAGATATTATTTTCCTATTCCACAAATACCTTCCCATCAAATAAATAAGATTGACTAAAAGCCGTTGTATTAGAACAGATGCTTTAATCTGTTCATGAAAAAAATGAAGCTAATTAAGGTTTCACAAAACATCCTTTTAGCTTGACTTGAAAGAACAATTCTTTTTCTTCTGAATGTCTACTTACTAGGCTTGTTGACAGATAGGCAAATAAAATCTTCAAATCTATTTTATTTGACATGAGGGGTGCAATGGAAAGACAATGAAAATGCTATACTACATACAAGAAGGGGCTACTTTGCAGCTTTTCCCACTAAGTTAATTAGTAATTTTCTATATTTTTCACAGAATGTCAACCACAAGGGTATTTTAGTGTATGAACTCCACATTCAGATTTAATGGTTGATGCAAATTAGTTTAATTCTTTTTCTGCCCCAGAAGGCTGCAGTTTTGTAAATTTGACTTTTTTTATGTCCTTAAAACACTGTAACACAACAGTTCACATAATCATAGAAAAACATAGGCTGAAAGGGATCTTCGTAGGTCACATAGTCCAACCCTCTCCTTAGTTGTAGGTCTACCCTCAAGAAAACATTGGATTGTTCAGGACTTTATCCAATGAATTTATTAGTATGGAGATTTCACATCCTTTATGGACAACTTGTTTCAGTGCTCAGCCACTCCCATTGTGAAGAATTACTCCTCCCCTCCCTTCCCTTCCCTTCCCTTCCCTTCCCTTCCCCAGCTAAATAAACCCACCTATCTTAACCTCTTTTGCACCTGCCTTAACCATCTTAATGGCCATCTGCCCTTGTCCCTTTGACTCTCTCTTGTATGGGGGAAAGCAAAAGTGATCACAGTGTTTCAGATGTGAATTCAGAAGTCCTTAGCAGAAGGGAATATTGACTTCCCTCTGTTCACTGGTTAGATGCATGGTTATGCTCATGAAGGGCAACATACCAACATGACTACTTGATCTGTGCATCTGTGAGCACTTATTGTCTGCTATTATTATAAACCAAGCTACCAACAAGAGTTAAAGAGTGGATGAATTTTCCTTGGTTTTCAGTGTTATATTCGTTATTTCGGCAGCTAGTATAAATTCTTGCATAAAGCTATGTCTCCCTTTTCGTCAAAATACTGTGAACTAGTTTAACAAACTGGCTTTAACTCAAATACAAAAAGCAATTGAACCCCTACAAAGTCCAAGAACTACAAGGGATACACTATTTAAATTTTGAGCAACAGTATTAATCAGTATATTATAGTATGTTGAAAAGAAGAATCAGAAGGTTAATAGTCCTACTTTGAAAAGCAATTTCTTTAGTGTTTTAAAGTCAAAGGTCAATATGGTCTCTTTGTATTCAAGTATTTTCTTTTTAATGAATGTAATCTCTTATGAAATAAGTTTGAAAACAAGATGAAAACAAATAAACTTTTTAAAAAAAATTAAAGTGCTAGAATTTCACAATAGAATACAAACCTCAAAATGTATTCAAACAAAAACTGTTACACTGGAAAAAATAATGCTAGCTCTCCCCATCTCTTTCAACAACACTTGAACAGTATGTACCCTTTCAGAAATGTTTACCTATAATACTGTGGATGCTATTTATCATAATGTGATGTCTTCCAAATAAGAATGAACCTTTGCAGAAAAAGCTCACATTATGTATTGATGCCACATTAGGAGGCCCTGTCTCCAAGCTGTTAGGGAAACTAATAAAACAGCTAATACAGTACACTTTCAGAAATGCTGGCTTTGAGTACAAATGTTAAGGACACTTCAGCTTAGTAAGTAAAAGAATTATCTTCTCACTAAAATAGGAAATTGAAGTAAATAATCATCTACTCAATGTAGATTAGAGTAGAAAAAATATTTATACTGGAGTAAACTACAAAAGGATTCCTTGCACTCAAAGTTAAATCCAACAAATACACTAGTTAACAGCTTTGTAACTTTAACAGATATTTTAAACTGAGTCAACAACTTTGTCCTGGTTTCAGCTGGGATAGAGTTAATTTCCTTTCTAGTAGCTGCTGTGGTTTGAACTTAGTATGACAATAATGTTGATAATACATATTGTTTCAGTAGTTGCTAAGTAATGTTTACATTAGTCAAGGACTTCTTCAGCTTCCCACAGAAGCTGAGAGAGAGCATAGACAAGCCAAAGGAATATTCCTTACCACAGACAGCATTCTTAGTATATAAATGGGGGTTGATTGGGAGACAGAAATCTGCGCTTGCTGCTCGGGATGGGATGAGCAATAGATCATTGGGTGGTGAGAGCACCTTGTGTTGTATCATTTTCTTTTGTATATTCTTTTACCATTATTATTATTATTATGCTCTTCCATTACTGTTCTAATAAACTATCTTTATCTCAACCCACAAGATTTTTTCCCCCCTTCTTTTCTCTATCTTCTCCCTACCCTACTGGGGGAAGGTGGGGAGCAAGTGAGCGACTGTGTGGTCCTAGTTGCTGGCTGGGGTTAAACCACAGCAAACTTTAATAACATAAAAAATAACACAAGTCCCATACTTGTGATATGCTGAGTAAACTCATTTCTTACTGAAGTCAGGAGGAGATAATGTCATTCAAAACATTTACAGATTCCATTTCTAATACACGTGTTGCAGCATGAACCCAAAGAAATCTATTAAATATTTTTATACTTTTAGTCACAGAATTTCATGCAAGCTCCACCTACTTTTGTCTTACAGTTTGAATGAATGTTTATAAATCTTAATTTAAAATTGCCTATTTGGATCTGATTCTAGTAAAAAAACCACCTTTCTTTTCATTCTGGATTGAAGTTCACCTCTGCAATAATCATACAAAGCCAGTCAATAACATTAATTCTTGGATCAGATTCACTGATTCTCCACAGCAAATTTGTAATGGTTCAGTGCAAAGAAGTCATAAAGCTGACTCATTAAGTTCCTGAGGATTCCCTATAGAGCTACACTGTAATGGTGTATATTTTGGTTTTGTGCCCAGAGAAGGTTCCCTCATAAAATGGGGTTAGTCAAAGATCTCTTGTTGCCAGAATAAACCTATGGGTTGTGAGCACAAGAACAAATAGAAGTAACCTTAAGGTAGGTGACATTATATCTGTGACTGAAATGAACAGTAACAAACCTCGTGTCTGAGAGAATGAGACAGGTACCCAGTTACTGCTCAGGCCCAGGAAAGCAAGGCTAGCAGATCATGTCATAAGGAATAGGATCACTTTATGTATTCTTTTGCATTACGAGGGAACTTAAAAGACCTGAAATGGCAAAACATAATTGCCACAATGAATCTAAGGTCTACTTTATAATATAATACTTAGTAAGACATCCAAAATGCTTTTAATAATGCAATAGCTACTGTCGGTACTTTATCTTCAAAAATAAAAGATCAGTAAATTCGTTACCTTAAAGAACAATTTTACTATCTTATTTGAAGCATACAGAAAAGTGGAAAAGATGTTATTGCTTTTGGATTCACTGATTGACATTTTCACTTTGTAAATTTCAAAGAGTTTTTTACCTGTTCTCAATTCCTTTATATCCGTCAACATTTCCATTAGCAGATCTGAGAACATTAGCCTGGTGGATTTTTTTTTTCTTTTATTCCGATGTTTTACTTATTGTAATATTACTTCTTTTGTTGTTTTTTTTTCCTGTCCCAGTTCATAATGTTCACAGTTTATTAATCTTTGACAGTATTTTTAGCTTTTTTCTAGTTTATGAATCATTCAACTACTGCTCCTGACATTTTAAATATATACATGCATATATAAACATAGAAAATATATGCTTATTGCTATAGATTTGAATTAGCTTCCAAATGGTATACATATGAGAGTCCAGACTTACTCTGGCTTTCTTCATTTCTGTGCCATACTTAAGCTAAAACTTTAAATTCCATCTATAAAAATGGAGAAAGATAAACATGTCCACAAATTAGTGTTAAACTTAAAAGTTAAATGGTCAAGGAATAACACTTATTACAAGCAAAAAATTGTTTTTTAAAGTTTTGATAACTAGTCTCCCTTACAAAATTAACCTTGTGATTAATTACCCCAATTTACTAATAATCTATTCATAGTTCCCTTCTGAACTGGAACACATTCTCTATTTATGTCTTGTTTCCTTAATAGCAAGCTCCTTGCTTTCAGCTGGCAGACTGAAATTTTCTTGCAACTAACTGAAGATTTCATTATTTTGAAGTGTTATTTGAAAACAGTGACTGGTGTTGCTTTTTATGGGTTTGGTTTTTGGTTTTTTGGGGTTTTTTTCCTGTTTTCCAGATGTTAAACAGGGTTTTAGATAAACTCTCACTAGCATGTACTTTGAATGAAAAGTTCTAATTACTGTGAATTTTAGAAACCCTTCTGGTGTGTTGGTTTCAAAATCATGAAGCATAGAAAAATTGTTATCATATTCCTTGTTTCTCATTCTAGTTATTTTCTTTTTCAAAAAGGAAATGGTTTAGAAGTGGGGAAACTAGACTTTTCAAAGTAGCTTCAGATGGTGGTATAGTTGATATCAACAACCATGTGCATGGATAAGATATATTTTGCCTAGTCAGATGTTTTATTCTTAGAATACTGATCAATCTGCTGAAAATGTTGCAGCATTATTGATAGTACTCTGGGGAACTGGAAAGTTCCAATAACTATGTAAACTACTGTAAAACTGAAATCATGGTACTAGATCAAACTGTTGAACCAATAGCCCAGCAGTAACAGATGGTAGGAAACCTGAAGTGGACTAAAATCAAGTGACTGTCCATTTAAATTTAAAAAATAAAATTATTCTTTAATCCTGAATACTTTATTGGTGTAACTTGTCTACAATAACACAGCCAAGCTTTTTATTTTACTTGTTTAAGAAGAGATGGAGGTTTCATTCTTGGTATATGAATGCCCTGCCCCAGAGCAGCAAAGGGCCCTGGGCTCAGCCTCTTGCTTTCCTGTCAAAGGACTGTGAATAGGTATTTTTCCAGAGTTCTGGAATGAGAGGGAGAAAAAGGGAAAAATTTTCCCCTGGGACTAAATAATGACACATTTTCCTCTGAAAAGACATATGCAGTAGAAATATGCTGGATAAACTGGTATTGTCACCAACCTAGCTTGGAGCTGCAGTGGCATAATTTTCTTAGTACTGTGGCCACTTTGTGATGTATCTTTTTATTATCATGTATTTAATGAAATTACGTTAGTCCACTGTTTCTGAGCCAGTCTGCTGCTTTCTACTAAGTAAAGCTAAATAAGTAATTTATTCATTTCTCCCCAGAAAACCTGAACTGAACATATATATTTTCATGAACTTGAAAGAAATCTGATGTTTAATTAGAAATAACTAATCTTGAATTTGGTAAGACTCGTGGATTGTACAAAGGACAAAGCCCTCCTTTTCTTCAAAAGTAAACCGGTCTCTACCTGACAGTGATTAAGACAATGCCTTTCCCTTTTTACCCTCTCACAGTAGTGATATACCCTTATTAACTGTTAGCTAGAAGTGGGTTTACTCTGAAATAGATGGGACTCAGAGGTCCTTTCTGCCTTTGGTAATGTTATTTCATAATTATTCAACTAAAGGTTTTTTTGCAATGCCATCTAAAATAACAGTGAGCAATTTATGACCCACGTTATTTGTGATCGACATTCTTCACTTGGTGGGAAGTTTGGCAGGGAAAAATAGTATCTCCAATGCAAGACAAGTAATGTGCTGGTAGAGTTGGGTTGTTCCCATCTTTTATAGGTGCTCTGCAGACTACCCTCATCACTATTAAATATATGAGCTGGCCTAGGATCCTTCTTTTTTTCACATCATGCATAAACTTTAAGCCAACCCACAGGTCCCCTGCTCTTTGAGGTAAAATGCTTCCCACTAGTCCTTCTGGAAGTCTTCATTCAAGCAGTAGTGGATTTGTTATTCTATTTTCCAACGAGCATTTATAGAACTGCCAAGCACCCTCTCAAGAACTGCAATGATTTTTCAGGGAAGCTAAAGTTTGAGTTGAACTTGCTTTATAGTGACATTTAGACTTTCTTTGTTAAACTATCTTCAAAGAAAGGAGGGAATTAGGTCAGGTTGCTTTTTTAACTCATAAATATCACTTAGATAACCACCTCCTGTAGTTCAAGGAAAACCAGCAAGTATTATGAAGACAGTGTGCCTTTGACTAAAGGAGCAATCAGAATTTCACTGGTAATTTCAACACTTGGAGACCTGGGTTGTCTTGCAAATGTGAAACTAGCTAACATTTATTATGCTATGTTGCATTCTAGTTTAATTTGTTGTATTTCAGCATTATACATTACCGTAGAGGATTTGGAGCTATAAAGTAATGTGCAATATTTTGAGATTATTTGGGAAGCAAGGATTTTATAGTAAAAACATGTTTCCTTCTGTCACACAGTATTACACAATATGAAAACATGAAGTACCTTGATGTTGTAAAAACAGTGGAGCATTTTCTGCCTCTCAGGCATACATTGATTTTCCAGAAAGAGCAGAGCTTTAGATTGCCTTCAAGGAATATTTGCCTCAGGCATTTCTCTTGTTATTGTCTGCTGTTTGACAGTGAGCAGTACAATGCCTGTATGTCATGAAAAATGCTAGATATTGTAACCATTTACAATTTTGATATCTTTTCTTTTGCACTTGAAAGGCACTACTGAATTTATTATTGGTTGTGAACTGAAAAGCAGTCAATAAAGCAGAAATTAACAAAACCAAAATGTAAAGCCTAGTTTTTCATCTAAACTGTTTCTGGAACTTACCACTCAACCAATCTTACTACTGAAAGCATTAACAGTTTGTCTGGTTTAAAAATAGTAGGAAGAGAAAATGATGATAAAATCTTTCCTTAACAGTGTCCAAACGGACAGGAAAATTTACTGAGGTCTTTTCCTCCTAAGACAATATTTTTGTTTATATATGTAAAGCTATAAAAAAAGAAGTTAGACTTAAATTTATGACCTGCACATTTTAAATTAGACTTGAAAGATTGTTGCTGATTATTTCTCAAAGTGAGAGTAGCAAAACAAGCATTGTAGTTGATTCAGATCTTATGATATGAACTGTGAACTGTTCTTTTTAAAATGGAAAGTAAAAGACTTCAAATTTGAGAAAGGAAGAATTTCCTTTACATTTCCAGTCAACCTGAATGTAAAAGGCTTACTTTGCTGGACTCTATAAGGACATGGTATAGCCCCCTGTTTTATGTAGTTTTTTTAAATAAAGCATAATTTCAAATACTGTGTAGTATTTTGAATATAATTACAAAATTGTGCAATGTATGTTTGCAAAAAACATCATTCCCAGCAAATTATTTGGTACTACCTTGAAATATTAATCTTAAAAGACAAGCTGATTGGTTTGCATATTGTTCTGTCACAAAAACTCAAAACAAAATGGTTTTAAAGAAAGCATAAATGTAAATGTATTTAACTAAAAGAATCATCTGGTGGGACAGTCAAGGAATGTATATGTTATTTAGGATTATTATCGTCTTTATCTTTTAGGAAAGTAAATTAGGAAAACAAAGTGGTTTTTTTTCTATATTGAGAGACAGTGAATACACTAAGAAAGACAAATATAATACAAAAATACATGGTAAAAAGAATTACTTACTACACTGAAGAGAAAAATTCCTGAACAATATTGAAACTTTATTTGAAGCACTGGTATTCAATTTAAAAAGAAAAATTGGAGAACATGAAGACTAAAGGAGAACAAGAGGTGACAATTTGCAGTCAGGCCTGCACCACATAACTAGTAATGTTCTTCATAAAACTAGCAAAGAAAAATTATTTTGAATACACCATTGTGGGAAATACAGCTAAAATACTGTTGTGAATTCTATGAATGTTATTTTAAAAATCATAGTGATAAATCAAAAAGAACCAAGAAATAAATTGAAAAATGGTCATGAATTTGTGCAGAGGGATAATTGAGGGTAGACAGTAAGGAGACATGAGTAGCCCAATATTTGTAATTAATTAAGTGATAAATAAGGTTACTGATTAATATTTCTGCCATGATTCCATGGAAGTTTAACACTAATTTTTGCTCCATGAAGATATGATTATCATATCAAACAGGTTGCCGGAGAAGAGACTCAGTTATGACATGGGCACTGAATAGATAGTGGAAGAATAGAAACTCAGAAATGAAAGACACTTAGTACAATATAAGATATATTTCCAGAAACACAGATATTGAATTAAAAAAAAAAAAAAGACACTGCAGAACTGGTTGATGTCTTTGGAGGTGGTAAAGACTCAGAAAGAAAACTGTGACATATATTTGGAGCATCTGCTCAAAATTCCAAGAGCAGGAGGAAAAGCAGGAATTAGCGTGAAAGAATATTAGGAAGATGGAATGGATGAATGATGAGATTATTACCATACAAATGACTAGGTATCTCTATAATACTTGTAGGTGCTTTAAAAAAATCCAGTACTGCATACCTAATCAGTATTTCAAACATTAATCAGAGGAAGGAACTGTCGTTGATTCCCTTTACTCAAGAAGGCTCATTAGAGAGCTTGATTGTAATATTAGAACTACCACTGAGATGTACCAGGCTAAAAGCTTAAGTGTCTTGTCTGCTAGAGGAAGAAATCAAAGCCTGTGATTTCATTAATGCATATTATTAACTTTTTGTTTTAATTGCAAGTGGTGTTTGTAATAGAAATATGAATGTGGAGGGGTCCACTTATTCTTTTGGCAACTTGGTAAAGATGTACCTAGCCTGATATCCATACATTCTTGGCACAAGACCTACAGAAAACACTGGTGGTTTTACTAAATATTTTCTGTGTATTTTGTTCAATGTCCTTTTCAAGAAAATTCATAAGGATTCCTAGAAATAAAGACAAGGATTACCTATGTCAAATGTTACAACAGTAAGCAAAACAACTAACTTTTTTTTCTTGTTTATTTTCTTTCAGCCCAACTTCAACTCCTTTTCAACATAATGTCTTGTCTGAATAGGGAGACTAGACAATGGTTTAAATCAAGTATTGTCTTCATTGTAACCTGAGTGCTGCTGTATTGTGTGTAGCTGGGATGGAATTAACTTTCCCCATAGCAACCCTCATAGTGCTGTGCTTTGCAGCCAGAAAGGTGTTGATAGCACACCAGTGTTTTGGCTACTCCTGAGCAGTGCTCCCACAGCATCAAGACTGTCTCTCCAAAAACTGCCCAGCCCTGCTACAAAGGCCAGTAGATTGGGCGTGGGCAAGAGATTGGGAGGAGACATAGCCATGATTGCTGACCCAAACTGACCAAAGAGATATTCCATATCACATAATATAATGTTCAGCAATAAAAACTAATAGAAAGGTGGAGGAGGGAGGTATTTGTTATTAAGGTGTTTGTCTCCAGAAGCAAATGCTACAAGTACTGAGGCCCTGCTTCCCAGGAAGTGGCTGGACATCACCTGCTGTTGGGAAGTAGAGAATAGATCTTTTTGTTTTCCTTTGCTTCTGCTTCTGGCCTTTGCTTTTCTTCATTAAACTTCCTTTATCTTGACATACATAAGTTTTTCATCTTATTTTCTTCCCCTGTCTGGCTGTGGAGGGGATTGATAGAGAAGCTCAGTGGCCAGTAAAGGTCAGGCCATCACCGTTCTTTTAGTGCCCAAGGTGGGCACCTGAAGTATTTGAGATAAGGATAGAAATTGGGAGAGATAACATGTAAAACGTGGATGGAACATTACCAGAGAGCAGAACAATTGTGGGTAATCATTATTATTTATTTAATAGTGATGAAAGGATGAGGACCAGAGGTCTGTTTCTGAAGGACTTTACCCCATGGAAAGAACCCATGTTGGAGCAGTTCTTGAAAAACTGCAGCCCATGGGGAGGACCCCCACTGGAGAAGTTCATGAAGGACTGTATCCTGTGGAAAGGACCCCGTGCTGGAGCAGGGGAGCAGTGCCAGAGACAACGTATGATGAATTGGTTATAATCCCCGTTCCCCAACCCCCTACACTGCTCAGGGGAGGGAGAGGAGGTAAATGAGTCAGGAGTGAAGTTGATCCTGGAAAGAACAGGGTGGGGAGAACGTGGTTCTAGTTTTGTTCTTATTTTTTACTATTTAAAATAAAATCACACCATTGCTGTCTTAGTTAATCTACCTCATAGTTGCTTTTTTTTTTTTTTTTAATATATTCTTGGATGAACTATCATTAGATAAATTATGACTGTGCATATACAAATACTGAGAGTGCATGTTCCAAGAAAGAGTGAAGGTATAAGAATACATGAGAAATATACCTGGCAGTTTGTGATTTCATGTGCTGAACCAGATCTTCACCTACTGTAAATCAGTTCATAAAAGGCTAAGTGGAAATTTTTGAGCTTCTCTGACTTAAAACTCATGTAGACCTGTCTTAATCACACCAATGGCTCATGACCAAACTGCATGACAAGTCTATCTATTTTTCATACCCCTTTTAACATGTTGGAAAGTACAGTCTTATAATTTTAGTAAATGTCTGACAATTCAGAATAGTATGTCATCAACTTTTTGCAGAAAAGGAGCAAGAATACATATAGGTTTCAATCATGCATTTGGGCAGGTTTTTTTAAGAAGTAGGCTGTATGTAAGAGTAAAAATGATGTGAAGGAATTATAAACAAATATCTCTGTGTTAAAAATAGTCATCACAACTTATATGTCAGTGAAAGCCAACACAGGAACTTGGGCTGCAACTGGGGAAACTGGAATTGTGGCTGCGGTGGAGGTGCAGGGTGTCACTGGTGGACCCCATGGTCGGGTTTGGGTTCAATGCTGTAGGAGACCCTTGAAGCAGGCCCATGGTATTCAGCTCAGGAGAGCCATGGGGACCATTATTCATGTAGAAATAATTTCTAAGTCATAACTGTTGTGCAGGAACCATGTCTGAATATTCAGTTTTAACTGCTATGCTAACAGCCTTATTGAAAAACTAAGTATATTACCCTGGTAGCATACATTTTAATGAGTACCATTTTGAATGCTGTAAATGATCTAAAACATTTGGAACTGGATATGAAATCCAAAGTTCTTAAGTGGTTGAGAACATACCAATTCTGGCAGATGTGGAGTTGTTCACTATTTATCATAGCACTGAGTGAATGTCACAGAGAATTAGCAGCACCTATAATTTATGTTATCTGCAATGCAATATTTCTTCATTGTAGTCTGTAATTTCCAGTTGCGGTGGCTAATGTTGCCTTTTGCTTTTTGTTCAATACTAGAGGTAAGACTCTATCTCTAAAAAAACGTTAGCCTTTAAACATATGTAAAAAACAACCAAGTAAACAAGTAAATAAACAAAACTGAAAAAAGATACTTGCTCTACACTGGCTTATTCCCTATTTGACTTCATTTTCAATGCATCCTTGACATTCAAGACTGGAAGATCACTATAACTGCTGTAGCAAAGTGTAATATTACAACCATATCAGTAGGGTGACATAGATTTACAATGGCAAGGATTTAGCTCACTTTTGATCATATTTCTGCCACTGCAAGCTTAGAACAGCCATTAAGTTAATGGAAGACCCTGTATCCTTTAGAAATGCTTAAACTCACTTTATCATGAAGTGTTACTATGTGGCATTTTGTAAGCCTATAATGTCTTACAATGCATTGAACCTAGCGTGCCTAGGTGTCCTCCTTCAGTACGCATTAAGTCACTAAAAAGATTATTTGGGAATAAAGATGCTTTGACAATGTGTATTTCATCATCATCAGAAATGTAATTTACTATTTCTGTTTCCAAATATGAACCTAAGAGTTGTCATCTATTCCCACCCTTGCTTCTTTTATCTACTTAGTACCGCTGGGGCAGACAAAAACAGCTACAGGGAGCGTAGGAGGGAAACACTAAGAAAAAAAGGAGTCACAAATGGAGATTATATTTGAAAAATAAGTTTTTATCTTTTCTTAAAAGATAGAGAAACTGAGTTAAGAAACCAAACACATATTTTTCATCATTAAAAAATTACTTTTAGAATTAAAATCAGAATTCAGGTATTTCTGTTCTGTGATCCTCATAACTTCTGAACAGGAGTCTCTAGGCTCTGAAAAGAGAGAAAAAAAGGCAGGAAAAATTTAACTGATGAAAACGACCTTTGCCTTTTCTTTCTTCATAGACCATTTCAGTAGTGGGAAAAGAAGGCAGGGAGCAGTCATATTTCAGTTTTTACCTGTGAAGACAGATGATTCTGTAATTACTCCTCTATCATTTCAAACAGTGTACATAAAGCAAAAGAAGTAGCAAAGAGAAGAAAGAGATATCTAAAACAGAGCTTAGATGGAAATGCAACATGGATAAGAGTATATTTTACCTCTTGATATCTCCGCTTCTGTGAAAATAAAGATCTCAGGCTTACCACAGCCTCTTCCCCCTCCTCTCCTGCACCTCTGGCAGCTACAGGCTGCCATTAACACCAGGGTATTAAATGAAAAGCTGTGAGAAGTCTTGGTGAAAGGAAAAATTTGAGTTGGTCAGGGAGACAAAGCAAGCAGTGACACCACATAGTGAAACAGGAGATTGAGGTGCTTGCAGGTAGCATCCTGGCTAAAAGAAGCCACTGTCACCACTGGCTGGTGGTGACCAGTGGTGTCACTACAAGCTGCAGCTTCCTTTAGACTTTCCAGATGCAGCAGCAACCTTCAGGAATTAGAGGAACTTACAAGGACTGTGAGTGTGGGAGCACAGTGTGAAGTGAAGAGATGGTGAAGCTGGGACAGAGAATTGGAAAGGAACAGATAAAGAGGGAACATGTTCCAGGCATCAAAACAACATGCTTTGTCATTACTTAGAATATGGCCCATAGGACTGAGATTTTCAAAGTAAGGCATGTGACTAAGTCCCCCAACTGATTAGAGAAATCTTAGCCCTCTATATTTGCAAACATTAATTTGTAATATTTTTTTTAACAATTAGTAACACAAAGTGTGTAGACCACATCTGCATTTGGAGTAACAAGGAGAGGGGTTACTAAAACTGCCACCTTAGACTTCCAGAGGGCAAACTTTGACCTGTTCAGAAGACTGCTAGACAAAATCCCTTGGGAGGCTGCCCTGAAGGATATAGGAGTCCAGGAAGGATGGACATACTTCATGAAAGAAGTCTTAAAGGCACAGGAGCAGGCTGTCCCCAGGTGCCAAAAAACAAGTAGGTGAGGAAGGAGACCAGCCTGGCTAAATAGGGACCTTTTGCTGGATCTCAAAAACAAAAGGAGAGTCTACAACCCTTGGACGAGGGGGCAGGCCTCTCATGAAGACTATAAAGAGGTAGTGAAGCTATGCAGGGAGAAAATTAGGAGAGCCAAAGCACAGCTAGAGCTCAACCTAGCTACAGCTGTTAAGGATAATAAAAAATGTTTCTATAAATTCATTAACAACAAA
>KZ506021.1:27581-45902 GCA_002844005.1 Limosa lapponica baueri
TAATAGCCCAGATCGATTATTTACAGCTCTTACACTTTCCAGTGTTCAAGGAAAACCATTGAGAATAGTCAGTTGTCCAAGCCTTTGGTCAGAGAATAAGTAACACCAGTTTCCAAGAGCTACCCAGCAAAATAAAAACACTAAAATATAAACACATCCTCAGGGAGCAAGAGTGTTGGCACAAAATCTATCCTGGGGCAATCAACTGCATAACTGTAGCTAAACATGTACCATCTGCAGAGGAGTTTGTCCAACAAAATCAGCAGCATTTCTCTTACAAAACACCCAATTGCTTTGGGATGTGATTCTATGCAGGTAAATTCAGGATATCCGAAGCTGTTGCCAACCCATTACTCTGAAAGGTCTGAAACTGTAACTGCATTTTGTGTGGTGGGGATTATTGCAGAAGCAGTAACACAGAGAAGTTTCTCGATGCTTATTCCAGTGTTCAAGTGACTTGTTTATTCCTGAACAGATGGTCTTTCAACCACAGCATACATCAGCTGACACCTTTATTGCCCTAATAAGTAACAGGAAGAAACACCAACAGGTTTCTATCTTGTTAACACAGTCGGGTACACAGGCTAGAGAGGAATGCTGCTAAGTGCCAAAGGTATCAAACTAGATGGATCCACCAGGAGGATCACAGCAAATTGATTTGTCTGGTTATTATCTGAGCCCTGCTCTTCCTTGCATTGCTACTTCATACATAAGGCTTGTGCTTTTCCCCTAACAGGTTTACTGATCTGCAGCATTTATTTTTATATACATCTCTTGTTTGAAAGCAGCCTTGTTTTTTAAACCATTGGAGACTATTACTCAGTGTAGTATCTGTCTTTGAACTGTTTGAAAACGGAGGGAGGGTTGTGGGCTTGGGTTTTTGTTTTGTTTTGTTTTCATTTTTCTTTTCTTTTCTGAGGTTATACAGTATATATAGCTCAACTGTGGGCCACAAAAGTTGTGAGAAACAGAGTACTAATAGCTTGAATGGGATCTGTTCTTTGAATTACATCAACAAAAGGGATAGTAAGATTTGTGGTACAAGTTTGCATGTAGCTCAGGCAGGAGCTGCTGCTGGCTCAGCTTGTGCTGCTATCCAGAGGCAACAGCCTGACACTCCTTGGGGTGGGGGGAACAACAGCCCTTTGTTTCATGAGGTGGGGAGGTACCTGCCATCTCCTCCATGAGGCCCTAGGGAGCATCCATCTGCAGGGGCAGGGGAGAGACGTACCCCCTAGAGCCATGAGCAGGACCCCTGGCTGAGAGGTCCTCACCTGCCGGGAGCCCCCTGCTCCTCCTGATGAGCACAATGCCAGAGTGAAGGGCTGGGGTTATTTGCAGGCCCCTTTAGATTCTGACATTAATGAGGATTTTCTGTATCATTTAGATATTTTAGGGTCTTAAGCTGTTAAAATATTAACTGGACTAACAGTAGATTCGTAGCTTTATCTATATGGTGTGTTCCTTGGGCCCAGAACAAGATCTTGGGGGTCATGGTTGCTTTTTGGAAATGTTGCACTGCTCAGGACCAGCCTACAGCTGTCCCAAATAAACAAAATTACTGGAATACCTGTGGTGCGAATGCTTGGTGCTCAATTTCACCTGTTTTGCTTAACAAAATAACTCCTGTTCTGCATTACTTGTTCCTGCAAAGATAGCCCTTGTCAGGCAGCAACAGCTAAAGCACAGCAGCCTTCCAAAATTAATAAAGTGTATTTGGCTTGATACAAGGTCTTGTGCCCTTAAATGTACAAAGGTAAAAGGTTTTAAGAGAAGAAAATGCAAACAATTTTCTCTGGCTAGTCTCTACAAAAGACACAACTAAGGCTACATGCATGCAGTTTACACCGTCCTTACCTTCTGTCGAAAAGCAACTAGCAATCTGTGTGACCATTTTGACATACTCTTTTTCCAGCATCCGTGCTCATAGAAACGATGCAACAAGTCTGAAACATGTAAACTGTGGCAATGTATGTCTCTAACACTGTCTACATACCTTTTTGTATAATTATTTACTGTAATTGTTTTAAGTTAATTCAAAGGTAATTGAGTTAGACATATTCTGCTATGCTGTAGTTTTCTGTTCAGCTAAAAAGCAGGTACAGAGCAGCCTATAGCAGTGTTTGCTTTCTTCTGTCACCTTGTCGGTATCTCAGCTCTGAAGGTGCATCATTGAAGACATCTTTTCTCTGACTTTTGTGTCAAAAGGCAGTTTTATTATTATTTTTTTCTTTTTCTTATTGTTATTAAAACAGAAGCAGCAGCAATCCAAATATAAGGAAAAAAAAATCTGTCAACTGTGAAAGTAAGATTTCCCTCAGAGGCAAAATATTCCCCAGAGGAATTCCAAGCACTGAATCTCTCTTAAAATTACTGTACGTATCAAAGGGGAATATTTAGTGGTTTTAACAATAAAAATGTATTCTAGAAATAGAGATCTACAGGCATGTCCAATTTTATATGTTATATATCTTATAAATGAGGAAGACCAGCAGTAACACCAGCAGTGAGGTAGATAAAAAGTTCTCCTAAAAAGATAAATATTTATCAAATCTATAAAACTTTGACTATAATCACAAGTACTGTTGTGAACTGTAACACACTTCAATGTATGCATCTTATTAGGCGTAATACTGACATCTCCCTGACCCTAGATGGCACTGTTTGAGTGAAGTGGCCCTAAGTAGCTTCCTACAAACTCAAGATACTCAAAAGGCAAAGATTCTAAAAGAAATTAATAGCAACACTGGTATTTGTTGTCTAATTAATATTAAGGAAAAAAAATCAGAAACAGTACTGACAGATTTCAGTTCCAATATATTATACTACATCTTTGTGAGTCTCCTTCTTAAAAATAAAATTTAGGTCTAGATTTAACTTTCATTCGTTTGTTTTTACTGAAGTACACCCCACATTTACAAATTGCAACCAGCTAGGCTTTTACTTCTGCTAGTGTTGGTATAGTCACACTTCTGGGGCTTGCTGACATCAGTACCTGATTTTCCATAACAGCACAGAAGGTCTTTATTTTTGCAGCATTACTCAAATGGGATAATCTCTTCTACCAACCCTGTTAGCTCTGTATTGATATTCCTCTGTATGTATTCCTACAGAGGTATACCATTAGAATGTGTTCCTTTCTTTTCATCGGGATAATTTATTGGAAGAAGAATGTCAATTTTATACAACCAGAGGATCCACTGAAATAAAAAAAAAAAAAAAGTGTATTTTTGTAAGTATTCCTGTTAGAGCAACATGCCGAATGTTACAAAATGTTCTGTGTCTGCAGTATCCAAGATACTTGTACGTGGCTGGCAGATAGGACACAGTTTCTATAGGAGAGCTGTGTCCTGAAGAGTTTTAGGGCACCTCAGATGGGCCAGAGAAACTGTTTACATGACTGAATCAGGACCCTAGGGGGTTGATAAGTGACATGGCTGTTTAGGGATCACTGATCATATTATTTAGATTTCCAGGGCACAGTTAATTTCCTAAACACCAGTAAATTATTAACTGCTGGAACATAATAAAAGCACATCCAAGTGCCAAGTAGTATTCAAGCATCCAAAGATCTTCACAAGGTTGGAAGATACTGCGTGGGCCTTATGGGAGCTCTGAGCAAGAGAGAAGACAAGCATAATAAAGACCAGTCTCTTCTTTCTACCAGCTGCCAAATTGAAAAATCTCTCTTTTGGAGATAGTGTTAGAAGTCAGATGAAGCATTTGAATTGGGAGAAAAGTAATACATCATATAAATAAAAATGAAACTCTCAGCATCTGACAAAGATTGCCTGTAGTACAACATTTCCCAGTCACAGTTGATTCTATTAGTGGAGAAGGGGAACATACCTAAAGATTTTTAATCCTTCAGTTGACCACAGAAATTAAAAATTACTTGATTATTTGATGATAGAAAAACACTGGTATATGCAATATGAATTTTCTCCCCCCCAAAGCATGATTTTTAATGCAAAAGAAAGTCAGAGAGCAGCTGTAGGATTGTTTAGCATTCCAAGCCGACTTGCCCACTTCTGAATGTCTGTTCTAAGTGAATATTTAGTAGTGCAGCTGGCATTGTTACTGATTGAAGAACTCCACTTACTGCATTGAGCAGCTAACGTTCCTGGAAAAATATCTCACAGCTTCCTACTCGATTTATACATCATAGAAGCTCAAATTTCTTGGGGTTTTTCTCTTCTCGCTTTTTTCTTTGGTTTTGGTTTTCCTTCCCTCCTCTGCCCCTCCACCTCCCCTTCCCTACACTTTTCCTCTCCCTCCTCTTTTTTTTCTCCCTCCCTCTCTCTCTCCCTCCCTCCCTCCATCCATCCCTTTCCTCTCCCTTCTCTTTAATTTTTAACTAGTCAGAATATTTAATTTCCAAATAACAAACCAAAAAGTATGGAAAACATGCTTAAGTAAATTATAACCTTTAATCTATAGAAAACATTCCAAGAAAAGGAGAAGCCACATGCAATGTTTTAGGGACACAGATACACAATTTGTATGCAAACAGAACCTCATAGTTAGAACAAAATCCGAAGTAATAGCTACTGTAGACACAGACTGCACCAGAAATTGGTAATTTTTATGCATTTGAAAACAAGGTATTTTGCTTAGCACAG
Source organism: Limosa lapponica baueri (assembly GCA_002844005.1). Classification (NCBI taxonomy): domain Eukaryota; kingdom Metazoa; phylum Chordata; class Aves; order Charadriiformes; family Scolopacidae; genus Limosa; species Limosa lapponica. The sequence continues at coordinate 32,204 of KZ506021.1, forward strand.
AGGTAATGATGGTGATGGAAGCAGATAGACAGGTTATGTAAGTCTAGAAGAGGCAGCAAGTTCTTATTTCTTATTTTAGAAGAATAAATAACTTTCACCAAGAGGTTATTTTTCAAAGGGCATAAGAGAAAAATATTTGCCAAATCTGTTTCAGAATATTTTTGCGTACTTGCTGTATGTTGCATATGATGCAACATACTTGCATATGTTGCATATGATGTGCATGCATACATTACTACATCATACTCTACTTATTCTGCATTATTTACATGCCTAACAATTCCAGAATGCTGCTCTCTCTTTAGCACTTATTATTGGAAATATAATTTGCACTTACAACAAGACACAAAAATCAGCAACAAAATAAAACTATAAGGTATGGTCCTCTCAACAGACACATGTTCAGTATAGGTAAAATATACGCTCAGTGAGGGTACAACATCCTGCACTTCAATCCTTTCATTTCAGATAGAGGTTATCTCAAATTAAACAGTTTTTATAGAATATTATAAATATATATATTATGTATACATAATTGTAGAAATTAATCTATAGATTAGACAGCATATTACTGTCTAATGACCAGTTTCAGAAATCAGTTTTATATTATTACAGATGTCATGTATTAATTCCTTAGTGAAGCAGAGACCCAAATGTAGCACACCTATATGATACTGTTTAATAAAAGAAAAAGTTAAAAATTCACGTTCTCAGGCTGATTCCTTCTTTTTTTCCTTTTCCTCTCCCTCCCTGCCCCCTCCCCCATTATTTTTTTTCTTAAACAGGTTATACTTAATAAGTTATACCCTCACCTTCCTTGCTTTATCTTGGAAGTCTGCATATCATGCTATGCCTTAAGACATTTTTCTTTTATCCTAAGTATAAAAATAAAAAAGTATCAAAACGCATCTTGTTGCTAAGCTCTTATTGTTGCTGAAGATGAATCAGAGACAACTTTAAGCCAATGTTTTTGTTAAATATTTGACAACTCAATGAAAATATATCCCTTTTGCGTGATAATATATTGCTTGATATTTGCATGATGATAAATGTACAGTACATTTTACTTCAATATCATTTCATATATCATAATAATACATTAAAAGGTGCATATAGGATTCATTACAGTTTTAATACTGAATGTGACCAAAAGCCATTTACAGAAATTAATTAAGGTATTTTGATTAAACGTTAAACAGGCAAATATTTCTACCATAAATGAGAGGTAGCAAAAGCATTTTCCTCCCAAGAGAAAATAGCAAAAATATTTTTATGCCATCACCTACACTTCAAAACTGATTGTTAAAAGAGCAGATTCTTCATAGGGGACTTGAGCTATCTTTTGCAGAATTTGCTGCGCCTAGTTTTTGCATTGTATTTTGTTCTGTGTACTTGTACAATAACAGGCACAATAGGCTGTTGATTTTAGAAGTGTTCCAGGAGCTACCTTTCAAATACTCTTAATGATTATTAAAAATTTCTCAACCTTAATGTAGAAAAGATACATTTATAGACAGTCTACTTATCTTCATAGATAATAGTCTTCTTTTGTAAAGTGGAATCATGGGATGTAAAAAGCAAGATCAATTGCTATTTTGCTATGAATTATTTTATGCAGGTCCTGCTTTTCCAAACCCTGCTGACTGTACTTTTCATTTGTACAGGAACAATTTCATTTTAGTGGTAAGGGTTTATTTAGTGCAAATTCAGAATTTGATGGATGGTTAGAATCTACCAATTAATGAGAATGGAAATAATACAAAAAAACCAACATGTATAACCTTCCTTCACACATTCCTTTTCTGTTTATTTATTGTGTTAGTTGTGTAACTTGTGGGGGGGGTGTGTGTGTGTGTGTGTGTGTCTTTTCTGGATGCACTTTATGAATCATCTTCTTTGGAGAATTAATTTTAGTATCTGTGGGGTAGAAAATAGGACTTCCTTTCTGACAAAAGTGGACTATCAGTCATGACTTCTCTCTAAACTATACAGCTATGTGCTTTTGAATACAGAATTCTAATCTAAAATCCATTCGTTATGTAAGTAGATCTATGCTTTAATTGGTATAAGAATACCAATGTAGGAGGAATTTCCATTGCACTTCGGGAAGTTATTTCACATAATAGTTTGAAACTAGAAAATGGAACAATAAAATATATGAAATCAAAGTTTTCTTTTCACTATGTAATGAACTCAGTAAATCAGAACTCTCCTCCGTAATCTCTTTAAAACTATTTTCTTTTATAACTGTCTGCTTCCAGCCTACCAGCCTACATGTCTGAGCCCTTTTTAGGCAGTACACTGTAATGTCATTTAAGATTACCTACAATTTTTTGCTTGGCTATTTTTTTTTGTTGGTTGGTTTTTTGGGGTTTTTTGTTTGTTTGTTTGTTTGTTTTGTTTTGTTTTGTTTCTTGTTGGGTTATTTGTTTTTTTTCAAAAGGTAAACCTCTTTTAAATTCCTCAAAGTTAGACTGGTTAGCCAACCCATTTCTTAGCAAAATACACTTAAGCCTGCATTTTTAACTCATAGAGTAATGAATATAGGTAAGATAGAAATATACTGGTACGTAGGTAAATACAAAAGTGTCATATGGTCACAAAGCCTTTTTCTTGCAGATTTAGATGGAAGTTGCATTTCCATTCTATTCAGTTTCAGTAATTCAGTAGTTTAAATATGATCATTAAACCTATTTAAACGTGTTATCTCACATAAATACATTTAAAACAGCCTTGTGCCATACTACAGATGTTTTGTAGCTCTTCTGTATTTCTTATCTGATCAAGAACATAGCCCTACCCTCTAATTTTAATACTGTGATATTTTTGAGTACTGGCTATGTTTACATTTTGGCATTATCTAATAAAGACACATATACATCCAACTGTTTTGTTAGATTCTAAATTATGGAGGATGATGACCTCAAAATTTTAAGATATTTGTCTCCAGATGATGATTCATCATATATCAACATAGGCATCTAAATTAATCAAAACAAAACACTATTTCTCTTTTTTGACAATGGAGTCAGGAATGAGACTTAAATTCTACTTTTAAGACATCTCAAATTATGTGAGATGATTCTACCCTAAGGATGCATCTGTCAGACTCACAGAAGTAGGAATAAACTAGCCTTTACTGAAAATCTGGCTGCTGTGGGTAGGTTGCTGTAGATATTTATAACAGCTCAAATTGATCTACTTAAGTGTATATGTGGAGTCATGTACTACTGAAGTGTAGCAATAAACACCCTGGTTTCTGTCACATCCTGTGACTGGGGATTCCCACACTGACCACGGCTAAAATTGTGGCTATGGTTAAAATTGTGGCTATGGCTAAAATTGCTAGGAGTAGCCCTTTAATATATACCAAAATTCACTCTTACATTGTGACTTATTTTTCCAGCCTCATTTCTTTCACAATAGAATTTATTTTTCTTCAGCAAAAATGCCTTGAGCAAATGGCAGTTTTGACACTAATGCATCAGAATAAGGTTTTCTGATTAAATGACCAGTCAGAAACAATTTATCCTTTGTCACATTAATACAAGGGAAACTGGAGGAAGCTATAAAACTCAAGAGATTTTGTAGTTTTAAAAGATGAATTTTTATGTAAAAAGACTGTAATTTTTATGAGCCAGAGAACAAAAAATAAGTCACCATTTTCCTCATTCAAAGGATCTGTAAAAATTTCAAAAAGGAAGAAAGTAGGAAGTCTGATGAAAAATACAGTCTCTACTAATTTCTGGGGAAAAAAAACCGAGTCAACTAATTGCTGGAAAAATACAGTCTATACTAATTGCTAGAGTATGACAGGATTTTTTTTTTAGGCCCAATTCTGTAACAGGCTATTGTCAGAGACAGTCAACTAAGATAAATGGACTGTAACTGAGAAAAATAGACAGGCACCTCCAAGAGGCAATCACATCATTCTAAAACTAACCTCTAAATTTGATCAGATGACTCACTCTAAAACATACCTCCATTGACCATAAATGAAGGCACAGAAGAATAACTTGGGTTTAGGGCTTTAGGTACCTTACTGTACTGCATTTCAAATCAGGTAAATTGATCATATCCTTAGACTGACACTGTATGTGAAGTTTAGGCTCTTAAAACATGAAAAATAAATGTAATCTTAAATCAAAGAGTTAGCTAGTAAATTGCTTTTCTTTATATAATACCTGGAATAAGCTGATTTTTACTTAAGAAATTTTTACCTGCTTACTGTCTACTCAAAATTTAAAGCATGTCATCTACTTCTCATACTGAGGAAAAAAATAATTTAAAAATCTTGCTTTGGGCAGATATTTTTATAGATTTCACTTATATGACTTGATTTCCAGTGGTACTTGGTGCTATAGAGCTCAATAGCCAGTGGAGGAAAGAATTGTGTTTGCACAAAAAGAGTTGAGTCTGCAGTACTGCTCTGGATGCTTTGTACAGACTAGTGCTGTAAATAGTCAGTGGAGTGTACTCCCTGAACAAAATCCTAAATTGGCATACAGACACCATAATTCCTGTATTTCTCTCCACATACTCTTAAACCTTAGAGAGAGTGAAATGAAATATCGAAGAAACCTTATTAGGAAAATTCATATTTTTCAGATACCAGAATGATCACTTCAGGTGTATGAACAGCATTAACAAGGTTTTTTCTTAATGGGTTTAAGTTAGATCAGGAATCTGCAACCTCTGTGATCCTTGTCTGATACCTAGCTGTGGAAATTATGATGGCTACATATCCTCCATTTTTGTCTCCCAGCCTTTACCTCCCTGTAATTCTGCACCAAATAGAATTAATAAGAAAATTTGTACCAATTCTGTTTATAGAAATATTGGTAGCTTCTTTATAATTTTCTTCTGTCATTTATGAATCACTGCTTATCACTAAAAAAAAGTAAAACAAAACCTTCTCATCATCCAAATGTTAATCACAATTTTTAACCTTATTGACTTTCACTGTATTCCAGATCAAGGTTTAAACATTTGTCTAAAAATTTATGTTGATTCCTTAGCATTCTGTTGACTGTTGTCACGTGGCTGTTGATGGGGTTTTTTGGGGTGGGAAGGGGAACTGGTTGGGGTTTTTTGGTTTTGTTTTTGCTTTTATTATTTTTTTATTTGCTTCTGCTTTATTCTTTTTATTTCAGTGATCGTCTTTCAGATGTAGAATAATAGAAATACTTAATATACTGGGTCTCAGTTGATCCACAAGCACTATAAATACTTTAGCAGAGTATTTTTGAATGTTTAGTGCAAATGCTGACAGACAAAATCCTAGCTGTTTGTCTTACTAACAAACATCTCAGGGAGTTGTCTTTCATCCTGGAAAATAAAATCAGAAACTAATGTGTTATCCAATAATTGTCAGCAGTTTATCTGCATAGTTTTCTAGTGCATGTAGATTCATAAGCTAAGAAAGTACCTCTCCTGAATTTCTATGTGGGAAATTAGGGACTCTATGTGATATTTCTATATTAGGCTTATACCAGAAAGAATCTTTTTGCAACTGAAAGCAACTGAATATATAAATATTCTAATTAGAGATCTAAGTTTAGGATAACTATCTTGACACTACAGATGTGTGACTGAGTCATTTTAAACTCTGACTGTTCATTGCTGTTAAATCTATACAGTCATTCCTACTTTCATAACTAATCAAGTTGACATTTCATGTTTGAGTCTTATGCGGATCTGAAGTCTAGCTGCTGACTCCTTTAAAAGTGTAATAGTTGTTTGTGTGATGAAATATTGCAGTAGGATAAAAGATGTTCAGGCTGTATGCCATGTTATCAAAACTGAAATGAATGATCACTTAACAAACACAATAAGAATAGAGTCAGAATGCAGAGCTTTTTTTTTTAACATTTGTATACAGTACTAGTTGAAATAAAACTTTTTAGGTAAGAAAGCAATTCAGATATAATAAAATTGCAGAGTTTTGTTGGCACTACACAGGTTTGGTTTCATTCCCACTGAACTATCATACAATATCATCATGAAATAGAATACTACTTGGTAAAAGAGTTTGATAGGTCTTGTGTGTCAGACATAGCTTTGAACTTAAAATTTCCATGTAATCTATGCATCCAGGGCATGGTTACTTTTGCTCCTTTATCTTTTAATAGAAAGAACAGAGGAGATCCTCACCGGTACTAGAGTTGTTCCATCTCAAAATTGTAGTACTGGATATTTTTCAAGTGTAAAGTGTTTTTCTGAGAAGTTCTATGTCTTGTACTTGAGTAGAAAAATCTTAAGACGACTCACTTGCCTAACAAATCCAATGAGATTTTTTCTAAATTCTTAGATAATATGCAGCACATTGATTCTTTTCATTGTAGATTACATTCTGAAGCTGAATGAAAAGGACTATTCCCTTAATTTGGTAACAGTTCACTGAAAATATCCTCCACCGAAGCACAGATGAAACACCGAAGTGCTGGTTCTGTTGCTATTGAAGTCCAGTTCCAAATGGACTATTCTGAGTTCAAGGGTATAAATTGCATGGTCTTTCACAGGAGAATATGCATGTACATGAGGCATAAATAAATCTGGTTATTGCAAAACAAAAAGGATTTCTTATTTTAAGAACTATAAAAACTTTCATGAACATGTTTAAATTTAAATAAATAATATATACTAATAAATTAAAGATAAAGAGTTTTATATTAGAAAACTAACAAACAAAATCCCTCAAAAACCTGTGCTTTGAGTTTTGATGAAGCACAACATTTTATTATGCTATATTGTATTTGGATTAGATTATAATGAATTTAGAGATCTTTCTTCTTCTTCTTTCCTTCATTCACCTATTGTTCAAACCAGGAAGATTATGTGGCTGGTGGTTTTTTTCAAACATACTGTGGCTGCTTCAAACAGAATATTTGAAATGACCTACCAGGAAGTTCCCTGTATTCAACCTGGTATATTTCTAGGTGTCCCAGGTACAGAATTGTCTTTGGCACTAGATGAAACAGAAGGTGGTGACATGGTAAAATTTGTCTGAACAGCTGTATGAACAGCCTGTACCAATGTAATACTGTCATGCTGGCTTCATTCAAACCCATGAAGATGCCAGCTACACCCTGTGTCTTCAGTTTAGTCTCATGTAAGGCTCCTGCATCTCCTCTTACAAATAGTTGAAGATGAACATACAGTGTTCTGATATAGTAAATGCTCCCATGTGCTTGAAATCTTACAAAAAGAGTAATACAAACTTCATTTTTCTATTTATTGGTATGAAAAGACAGATGGTGAGATAGCACTATGTTGACAAAGAGCATAAGCACAACACTGATAAAAGGGAATGAATGACTGATCAAAGAAACACAGAATATGTAGCCTTATAGCCCCCTAAATGATATTATTGCCATGGTGAGCATCACAGGTCACCAGCTTTGCATTGACTTTGTAAGGCCTTAGAACCAAGGTTTACTAGGTTTTCTCTGAGCAATCTCGACCTGTCTGGAGCTTTGTTTTGGCTTGTCTAAGTACAGCTGTCATTCTTTTCATGACTGCCTTTTTTTTTTCCTTATTTTTACACTTTTGCATGTCTTTAAATAGCATTACCATATTTTTAATATAGTTAGTAGCAACAAGTAGTTATGCTATGGAGAATGGAATATTTATGACTGGTAGAGCAATTTAGTGTATGTGGTGGGGCATGGTATGATAGCAGAGGCCTTACAAGTAAGAAACACAGGATACAGTAGGGTGGATATACAAGATCTGAAGGAATGGGATATTAAGAAGGGCATATAAACTGGCAAAGAAGTCTCCAGGGTTACAAAGAATTCATCAGTGGTCAGTTACAGAAATGCAGACTTGAGAGCAGGAGGTAACAAATGAAATAAAAACCAAGTGTGTTTTGGTTTAACCCTGGTAGGCAGGTAAACAACACATAGCTGCTTCCTCACTCTCCCCTAAGTGGGATGGGGAAAAAAATTGTTCACTTGCCTTTCTGTTTATTTTTTACCCATTTGAAATTTTCAGTGTAGCAAATACACAAAATCTATTACATGGTCTGGGACAGGTTCTACCTGCCTGGGTCATCATATCCTGTATTGTGTAGGCAAATTAAGTGAACCAAGATCTGTAATCACTGGTGTCATCCAAGAATGCACACACAATTAATATGGAACTATATTCTATGGATTCTGCAAATAAAATGTTAAAAAATCCCATTCCACAATATCCCCAACCTATGACAGGAAGCAGCTCTGCAAACACAACCTTTCCAAGTGACTCATACTATGTACTGTCAATTTTCAACTATACTGCTCTTACACACAAAGTTTAGTTCTTCTTTCCTCCCCACAACCTTCCCTCTTATGCACAACTTGATCCTTAGATTTGTATCATTCAAAATTGATCACCAAAGTTTCAGAAGACTTAAGGAAATTAATTCTTAGAATTGAGTTAGTCATCCTATATTATCCATAGCCCTCATCTTTGTCTCATCTTTTCCTCTCGCTAATACCATCTAAATATTCTCATGCCATCCACTTCCACAAACAGCTGTTGTAGTTTGCAGAATATCCTAACAGAAAATATGCCAGATGGCAATCATAGCAGGTAGTAGAGCTGCCAAACAAGGTACAAAAAAAAAATAAATTTGTACTCTTCTTTTCCAGAGGGTTCTATTAAACATGGAAAACAAGTAGGAAAATGATAACATAAAATGGTAATATCATTCTGGATAAGAGTTGACTCTAGGACAAATTCTGAACAGTGTATGTGCTAAATTGCACACACCTCCACATGTACACACATACACCCACATCCCCACGCACTGACACTTATGAAAGATATTGAGATGTATTCATGTATCATCTAAGACGTACTCATATTTTTTTTTGTATATGCAAATGAGGAAATGTGGGTAATACATGAAGGTACTCTTTTTAAATTTTTGAATAGTCTTTTAAGTATGTTTTTAATCAGCTGTGATTATTTTTCCTTTCCAAGTCTCTGTCTCAAAGATAAGCTGCATTTCAGGATGTCAGTCTTCTGACTATTTCATTCGTGATATTTCATTTTAATGAATTTTCAGAATTTAATCTCAGAGGTGGCCAGTAGTTATGTTCCTTCTGACTTTTACACCGTGGTCTCTGGACAGGGAGAATCAGTACTGAGTTTGTCAAGCTATATAGCGATGAAAATAGAGAATACTTCGCTTATAGACCTGTTCTTGGTGATGTTGGTGTTAATGCATAAAAGCAACTCTTTTCAAAGCTAAAAAATTGCTAGACTGTAGTCATAAATTTTCTGTACCAAAGACTTTGGATCATTTAGCTGTATGATATGATTTTCCTTACCAATATGTATGGTTAACTCTTATGGATAAAAGGAGTTGGAAAATTCAGAGTATTAAACAGATTTTTCATAGTTTGAAGATAGGAAAGCAATAATCTTATTTAAGTTTTGAGGGTATTGGTCTGGACTGATTCTCTTTAACACTAGCAAAGCACAGGATTCTAAGGGAAACCTTTACTGATGTTATTACTTCATATGATTTCAGAAGAAATGCACCCACAAAGATGTCCTTGCTTATGGGACTTGACTTGCTTCTTCTTTAGATCTTATGCTGTCATGCATGGAAAGATAGCAGGGGTCATGGACGCAGGAAGCCTTGTATTTGCTGGCAGTTACTTGGCTTTTTAAGCTGACTCCTAAAGAGCCTGCAATCAAGTCTTCTATAGATGGTTCCTGCTACAGGAAGTCAGATGAATGAAGTAAAATGGTTGTGTTGTCCAAATATCATACAACACATAAAACACATACTTCTACTGCTGCACACAGCTCTTGAAAGTTGCCTAGCAGATCAAAAAATCCTTGAGTAGTGAAGGATCTGCCTGAAACAGGTAGAGAAGAGAAGCAGGTCCTTCGAGACAGGCTCTGACACACAGCTCTGACAATCCCACGGTGAGAGATGTTACCAGAAGGCTGCCTAGTCTGGTACAGCCTTCTGATTACTATCCCCTAGTAGTTATGCAGGTGGGAAGTGATGAGGTTGATACCAGAAGGTTAAAAGCACTCAAAAGGGACTTCAAGACACTGGGAAAACTGGTTGAGGGACCAGGGGCACAGGTAATTTTTTCATCAATACCCTTAGTTGCAGGTTGGAATACTGAAAGGAATAGGAAGCCAGGCATGATTAACAAGTGGATAAGAAGCCGGTGGCACCAAAAAAATTTGGGGTTTTTTGATCTTGGGGAACTTTATATGGCACCTGATCTGCTAGCAACAGATGGATTACATCTGTCTCAGAGGGGGAGAAAGATCCTTGCACGTGAATTGGCAGGGCTTGTCGATAGGGCTTTAAACTAGGCTCAAAGGGGGAAGGGGAGGTGGAAGATGACGATAATATCAGAATGGCCTGTGGCAAGTGGCAGGATGATACATCAGGGTTGGAAGGAAGAGGTGATAGCAAGGACCGCCAACCTTTATATACCATAATATGTTTTAAATACTTCTATGACTACTACCCTTTCAGGAGTAAACTGAAAGATGGAACAATGAGAATCTCCTAGGGGCTGCCTTACCTGTAGAAACCCTGGCACTTAACAGGTAGATACATTAGAATGGATGGAGTAAATGCAGGCTTTCTATAACCTATAAAGAGATGGCAGATTGACTTCTTGCAATCTTCCCATTAACCTGTCTTTATTTTTGTGTGTGGATTATTTTTCCCGGTTCTTGAATGACTGGTAGCAGGGAATGATCTTCAGCACAGGAAGTCTTGCTCATGACTGTTCTGTCTTCAGTGAGACAATTCACATGAAGATAAAGCTGATGTAGATGAAGCTGACACTGTTCTGAAAAAAACAAAAAGGAAAGAAAAATGTTATGAAACAGGAAGAAAATCTTTGTCCTGTACTATTTTGAAAAAGCCCTTCAAAATAAGTATAGGAAATTCCTGAGCAGGTTCTCTTCCTCTGGACAATTTGAAGAAATACATGAAATACATAAGATATGGAGATTAAAACCCACATAAAGTTTAGAGGTCATTATGCCATTTGATTAGATGTTTATGCTATTCTACAAGCCTCTTTAAAAACCTGAATATATGAGGTTTTATACTGTAATATATGTGCATATTTTATATATATAAAATATATATAAATATAAATAATATATATATAAATAACCTGAACATTGACTTTGATTATCATTGTTGTTCTTCAGTGATACTGAAATGCCACTGAAGTGTGTGCCAAAGAAAAGGCTTCCTATGAAAATAATCATCCACAAATAGCTAAATAGATGATACTGTGTTGATGTGCAAATCAACACAAAACTCCCTTTTCTTGCCCAACTAATCATGTCTGAGTGCTGAAAGACTGCAAACACAAAATATTATCAAAATTATTTCAAATTTTCAAATAACTCAAATACCAGTCTCTCATTTTTTACTTCACTCAATTTCTGGACTGTGCAAACTGAAACTCAGAAAATTATTGGTACATCCGTGTCAGTATTGACATAGAACATAGAACAAGGAACTGAAGTTGACCATCATACTACTTCTAGTTAAGTATTACTATGTTCCCTTTTTCTATTTTGGACAAACTCAACTAGGTTTGTCCAATGAGGAATGTAGGAACAGTTATGAAGATTGGTCACTCTATGGACTGTTTCCAAAAAGTGAAATGACCAAGACTGCACCAGGTTCAATTGCTTGTATCTTACCTAGTCCTCCAACTGAATCTGACCAGACAAGTTGGACTCTTGCACCCTCAAGTACCCCATATATCCACATGCTCTCCTCTCCTTCCAGCTATGCAAAATGCAATCTAAAGTTTGTGGTTTACAAATACTAAAGTAGTTGGTCTGCAAGAGAAAAACAAACCCAAAACCAAGGAAGTTTTCTTTTAGAGGCAAAAAGGTTTTAAAGAGTTGTGTCTTTACCTCTCTTGTTTAACAGCACAAACACAGCCTCAGTGTCTCCTTGTGTCTTCTTATTTTAGGTGTATCCACATTTAAAATGAACATTCTGCTGAACTTCAACCAAAGTTTTCACTTTAAAACTTCATGGAAGAGAAAAAAAAAAAAAAAGAACACCTCCTGCCCTGCAACAAAAACCCAAAAAACAACACCAAAAGCCAAAAAAAACCTTTAAAAGTTACAAAATAAATATCCTTTAATAGAATTCTTTTTCCTATTTCTGTAAAACCTTTAAAGTTAATGTTTTAGTATTGCAGAGAGAGATCATTTAATCCTGCTCAAGGCAGGACCGATAAAATTAGATTAACCTTAATTCAATCAAGTTAGGAATAATTCCAAGGGTGGAGATTGCACAGTCTGTCTGGGCAACCTGTTCCAGTTTTGGTTTTTGCTGTGCTCCTCCAAGAAGACTTTGACTCTGTCATGTGTATAATGACACAACAGGTAGCTGAAGACGGTAATTAAAACCCCCTTAGCTTTCTCTTCTCTAGTCTCAACAAACCAAGACAAAGCTCACTAATAGCTATGGGGTTTGTTCAGTGTAGGGACTGCTTCCAATTTAAGTAAAATAGGCAGATGGTTTTAAATAGATGTTCAAGAACATTTGGCTGAAATACTTAAGAAAACTGTGAAAAGCATCCACATATGCCCTAAGACCTCTTTTGCTCCACTGACGGTGCAAAAAGGGGCTCTATGCAATTTAAATGTGATTTGAGTATTTTACACTGCCAGTATAATGCAAATTAGTCCCACTGTAAAATCTAATGTTTCATATTTTCATCTTAAATATCTTACCTGAGGCAACTAAAGAAGCTAGTAGGCATTCTAGAATGAGATCAATATTACTTCGTTAGAAGGCCGTGCAAAATTATGAACTACGTCTTCTTCTTAGGGGAAATCTTTTTCTTTAAAGATTTATGGAGATGGCAAACACTGGTCTACCAAAAAAGTAGTAAGTCTAGTTAATCCAATTTGGGGTGAAAAAATTCACAGAAATATTGCTTGGTGGTTTAGTGCGTATGTTTTGTGGTCTTTTCATCTTTCCAACATGTCATTTATTATTGTCTTTAAAAAGACTATATTTCTGCAAGGGAAATCCTATAGGTACAAATATTTAGAATGCTTGTAGCACTAGCAGTGCCAATGTTAGAAGAAAGATTTTTTTTTTAAAAAAAAGTAAGTATTTGCCTATAATATCCCACTGTATTTTTATACACTGATGGACTTCTTAAAGTTAAAAAGTAGAGCATTGCTTGCTTTTTGCATAGGAGAGACAAGGAAATTTTCACATAGTTTAAGATATTCTGCTACATACTGCTCCAATTGATAATGCTTAAATGAGCACGATAGGGGAAAAAAAAGACCAAGAACCTACTTGCACAATTGTTATGTAAGAGATTCCCCTTCTGTCAGTAGGCTTGATTACTTGGTAGACACTTCACAGTGACCACCACATATTTCATGTGAATGTAACTGATGAGGACTGATTGACACTTACTGCTACAAAATTAGCATTTCCATGGAAGCCAACATCAATTACTGTCAACGATGGGATGCTCATCTAGGAGATTCTGCACAACATTGCAATATAAAACAAATCACTTAGGCTTACAGCAAATACAAAAGAAACAATGGAGAGGAAAAAAATAAAGAAAATTAAATAAACTAATGGGATTGTCAGTGTAAGCAGCATGTTTTCTGCTATAAACAAAAAAATATCAGCAGGAAGTAACAAAATGTAAGATTTTTG
>KZ506021.1:46938-73431 GCA_002844005.1 Limosa lapponica baueri
GTTTTTCTTTGAGCTCCTGCCAACACAATGGTTTTGTGACCTACTTGTCACTTGATGTACTGGGGTAACATTAGCTAGCACGGTTATGAGGATGGCATGCTTTTCAATTGGCCAGAAATAAACCCAGTTTATCACATTTGTTCCCTAGATGTTGAGCTTTCTGAATTATTTTCAATTTGTCAGATAGATATGAAAGTAAGAGCTTTTTTGGTTAATACTGAAATAGGAGACTATTTGTTTTATTTTCCAGCCTTACAGGAAAACCATAAATTATGGGGGCTCTCCCCTCCTCAGCAGCTGTAACTTGCAGAAGTGATATTCAAGGCATAAATGTCTACAAAACCATGTATAAAACAGTTTCTTCAACTGATTGCAAGTTGAAATACAACAGAATATTACTGATGCCAATAGTTTCTCTCGTGTATGTTAATTCCAAGTATTTTAGTGAAGCTACATCATTATTTTGTGGTGAATCTCAAACAGAGAACACAGAATCTGAAGGGAAAATATTCCTCTCAGCAGAGTCTATGTACCCAAGCAGGTTCATAATCATATACATGTACATGCTCATTCAGTTACTGGGGAGAATCACAAGGGTAGATAGTATCCTTGACAGTATCTATAATACAAACAAAAAAGTGCCAGGACCCTGTGCCTATCCTCTTTCTAATGTGAATCAAGTGACAGTTTCTATAAAGGGCATGAAAACCTTGCACTAACAAGCCTTTGTTATCCTCTCTGATTTCCTTGAAGGACAGAGCAAAGATATTCTGATAAACAGATATTGACTGCATTTCCAGTTTGGACAATATATGCTGCTGGTTCTTAATGAGTTTGTAGTTCAAAATCTAATAGATTCACAAACAATCAAAGCTCTTTATTGTCTTCGCACTTCATATTGCCCCCCATGTCATATCTTTATTTGAGTAATAGTCCAATAAAGTGGCAGAAGAGTATGAAGCGTGGGAAAATTGATGTGTCCTACACACTTCTTATTCAAAGTAATTGTGAACTTCTTAGTGCTAAAAGCTTGGCTTCCTGGAAAATAATATTGCTTCAGAATTGATTGCAGCTTTAGTTGAAGTACATTTGACACCTCTGGAAAGCTAGTTTGTGCCCTAGGTATCTCTATATGTGCCTGCAATCTTGACAGTATGAGTTATGTGGGTGAATATTTACATACATTCTGCTAAATGTGCTGTGTGGCAAATCAAAAAGCAGAGCTTTCTCTGCTGGAGGTGAAGAAGGACCTGCTACGGAGAAGTAGTTGCACTGATCAGGCACAGCATGTTTAATGTTGAAGGAATTTCTCTCTCTTCCCGTTCTGTGTTCCTTTTCTTATAAAGACTGTGACTTTTTTATAACATCTTACCTCCTTTGCATTTTCACCATATATGAAAAGCTTTACATACGCTGAGAGCAATTCTTTACTTTCTTTTTTTATACTGTAAAACCAATTCTATCCACTTTTCAAGACTGAACTCCTTTAAAATCCCCTGGTTTTAGCCCTGGGGCTTCCGTTGCCTTCTCTATGCTTATGCTTTCAGGAATCCCTTTTACAGTATATTCCTTCTTTCTTGCAATATGATGGGTTAAGGGTTTGGGAGGAGTTTATTTGTTATTAATCATGTTATAAATCTCTTTATTTCTCTCTCTCCTCTCTTTGGTGGGAGAGGTGGGGGAGAGCATCTGTTATTCTCATTGGCCAATCCAGCCCAAACAAAGATAAATTGGGTTTGTTTGGGTTTTTGGGGTTTTTTTTGTTTGATTTTTTTTTCTTCAGATTTTAAAATGTTTTTTGCTTTCAAAACTGCAGTAACTCTTAAAGCGTGATTTTGAAGTTTCTCCTTGCATCTCCCACTCATATCCTATAGGAAAGTAATGTACTTCAAATTGACATGTCTCTGTGAATGTATTTGATCTACCAGATTTTTTTCCAGCTTTAATGTTCAGCTTACACAATTGGGGATTTTTTTGCATTAACATATTTTTCCTTATAAACTAATATTTTTCTAATTTATTAATTATAATGAATAGATTATAAATAATATTATAATTATAAGTTGATGTTTATTAATATTTATCATATTTCAGCCAGATAATACAGGACTGGACTCCTTAATTTGGATATATAAACACTTATACTGTATAAACATGAAGAATGCTAATTGACTCAAGTGTGTCTTTTTGTCTTCATTAAAGAGAAATTTAAAACCTCTTGGATTTTCTGCTGTTTGTAGTTTTATTTTCAATAGGATTACATCTGGTTGATGGAATTAACTGAAGATTCAATATAGCTTTATATCTGCAGAGCAGATGATTTACTATTACATAACATTAAAAATATAAATTATGTAGAATTGACAGTATGTGTATTAGATCAGACAAAGACAGCTTGCTAACAAATACCCAACCAACCTACAATGAGAAGATAACCTGCTCTTATGGATTCCCTGAGAAATTGTTTGCTGGGCTTAGTTATGTCTGGTTTGGTTTTGGAAAATCTTTGCTGAAAAAGTTTAAAAGTGATTCAAAGGTTGTAGAATTATTAAAAATAAACAAACTAACCAATTAAAACAAGAACTATCAGATTAATGGTTCAGAACAAACTAAATTCTTTGAATTATTTTCTGGTTTAAATCAGGGAACTAGAAGGTGACTTACTAGGCCACCAGGAATATTTACTAGCCCTAAAAGATTATACACAGACACACACTCCTTTGACTTGACTTCCACTGAATGGGGTGAAAGTCACACCTGCTCTTGAAGTTTCATCCTTGCTTTATGGAACAGGGAAATTCCTTATAATCAGCATATTGTCAGAGGGCTATGTTAACACAGTCATGTGGCTTCTAAGCCAAAGTTGTCTTATGTCCCAGCAAAAGAAATCTGGTCTGTTTATACAAATACAAGATACCTAGTATAACTGGGCTTAGTATCAAATAGGTGCATGAAATATAATAGTATACTATATTCATAAAGTCAAATTGAATAAGGTGATATTCTCTGTTGACCTGGATTTCCATGACTATATCACTAAAAAACAATAAGATAAAGAAGCAATAAAGAACTTGTTTCAAGCACTGACATCAATCAAAACTGACTAACTTGCATAAAACTAGTCCTGTGTATAGGAAATTTGCTCTTGGCATAACAATTTTGGTGTTCCAGAATAGAGCCAAGAGCCAAAAGAACTATTTAAGACAGTGTGGAGTGGGAGTCCACTGTTCTAGCTTGTTTCCTGACCTCATTTTTTCAGAAGTTTAGATGTGCCTTTTGGATATAAGTCAAAAACTGAGAGTAGACAACATCTTGATGGATTGGATAGGAGAAGCCAGTTGGATGTTAATGAAAATTAGGTTAATTAGGCAAAGAATAATAATTTACTTTAACAACAATCCATTGTCAGTAGATTTTAGTTCTAGAAAGAAAATTTAGTTGTTTAAAGGCTGATTGGAAAAGCTGTGCAGGAATGTAGTTGGATATTATATCCCAACAACAAAGCTGTCCAGATGGCTGAACTTTTGTATCTGTACTATGAACTGTGAAACTCAAGTTCAGTAGTAGATACAGATGCCAGTGCATAAAAGCTCACAAGAGAGCATCAGTCTTGAGGCAAGAGCTTCCAGTTTTCATCTTTTATGTATAATTCCAGTCTCACATATGACATGTGATTTTGGGCTTACCTTTTTGGCAGGTCAGTCCAGTAAAGGTCTAAGAGGGAACTGGGCAGTAATCATGCAAAGTGATCTTGATGCAAATTCCTGCTAACAGCAAATCAGAAAAAGTGAGTGGATTGTGGCAGAAAGTAATTATGATATTCTTCTGTGTGAGCTGTAGATACATTTTCCCACAAACAGTATGCAATCATTGAAGACTACTGTGTTCACTATTATGAAAACCATTTATGCATAGCTACAACTTCCATGTAAAATTGACCAAATAATGAAATGAAAGCTGTTCTGAGTAACTCTGCTTTATTCTAAAAGAGCAGATAATTGCTTCCGGATGTATTAGAGTTTATTGGTATTGTACAGATGTGTATAATCACTGCCTTGCCCTGCTTGAATAGCAGCCATCTGTTTGTCTTTGGATGACTGCAGTTTTTAATAAATACACTTCTGTTTGTATCTGAGAAGCAGTCACTCTTACTCTACCAATGTAAGCAGGATGGCATGACACATAATGAGATTCATCTTTTAATATTACCAATGTATGTCACTGTAACTGGCTGTACTAGTTTCGGCTGTGATAGAGTTAGTTTTCTTCATAGTAGCTACTATGGTGCTATGTTTTGGATTTGTGATAAAAACAGTGCTGATGATACACCGATGTTTTAGCTATTGACGAACAGTGCTTACACTCCATCAAGGACTGCTTCTTCCCACGCTGCCCCACCAGTGAGTAGGCCCAGGGTGCACAAGAAGCTAGGAGGGGACACAGCTGGGACAGAGGACTCGACCACAGGGATATCCCACACCATAGGACATTGTACTCAGCAATAAAAGCTGGGAGAAAAAGGAGGAAGGGGGTAACATCAACACGGCCTTTGTCTTCCCAAGTAGCTGCTATGCATGATGAAGCCCTGTTTTCCTGAAGATGGCTAAACACCTACCTGATGAGAGGAAGCAATGAATTAATTCCTTATTTTTCTTTGCTTGCACGTGCAGCTTTTTCTTACCCTTTTAAATGTTCTTATCTCATCCCATGGGTTTTCACATTTCTAGCATTCTGAGTCTCTTTGACACCCCGTTGGAGGGAAGTGAGCGAATGACTATGTGTTGTTTACCTGCCTGCAAGGGTTAAACCATGGCAACACTGGATTAGACCAATGCAATCTATTTTGGAAGAGTTCCTATGATTCAGTTAAGTCAACCGGGCTAAATCGACATGTCAATTAATTGTAGAATTTATAGCAATCACAGTAGGGATTCTTTCTCTTTTCATCAATAAGAGATGATTTCCTAAGAACTGCTTAGAAAACTTGCATTTTCACTGTGATCTTATTATTTAGCTGAAGAAAAGAAAAAAAAACAGAAAAAAAGAAACTTCTAAGTCATTTCACTAATAAATTAACAGGAGCCTTGGAAGCCAGAAAGCTATGTTGACTAGATACAAAAGATCTGGTATTCAAACACAGTGTGCAGTTACACTATATCGTTATTGTTGCTGAGAGTTCTTATTTTAATGTTGAATAACGCTTCAGAAATATGAGTGAAATATAACCACAGAAAATATAGGATTGTGAATAAATTAAGTAGCAATTATTTAATCTTTAGGTATTTTTCATGCTGAAAGTTGAGTATATGAGAAAGAACTCTTTATACTGCCTCTAACTTTTCAGTACGGACATTGATAAGGATAAATCATATGAGATACAAAGAAACTGCTTTTAAAATTTTGACAGTCAACAAGGGAATGATGGAAGAACATTTCATTTAGATTAGTTTTGAAATGTGGAGTAAGTTGCAATAAACATCTCTAATTTGCTTTTCACTTCATGAATGGTTGCAGTCAAATACAGAAACTACATTTACCATTTTTGAAGTCATTTGCATAAGCTGTAAGAGAATCAGGATGTACCTTATAAAGTATGATGGACAGTGAACCATTTTATGGTTGATGCTTTCATATAGTTGTTCTTGATTTCAGAATTATTCAGTATTATTAAGAAATACTGAACCAGACTCTTCTGAGCATCTTGTGCTTTGTGATGTGTAAATCATGAAAATGGCAATTTTTCCTAATATGAAGTTCAAGTCTTTAATGTCAGTCTTTTTCAAAATGAATTTACCTGCCAAAGAGACCATCTCAAAAAAAAGAAATAAAAAAACCAAAAAAAAAAAGGAACAATTAATGTCAAATGAGAGCTACACAGATGCATATAGGTATCTGCAAGGGTAATCAGTGGAAGGGTTCTGAGAGCATTTGATTCCCAACCTTCACAGGCTTGGTTTTGGGAACTCAAGGACAAGGTAGAGCCAGTGCAGCCGAGGGTGGAGCCCCAGGCAGCGCAACAGGGTGGTCGCAACCGGGATCCAACCCCAGCCCTTGAGCTCTGCCTTCAGCTGTGGGTCTCCCTGGCCCTGCTTGAGTTGCAGTGCAACTCAACTCCCCTGCTGAGCGAGGTCCCACTGGTTGGCTAACCTCCTGGCCTGGCCTTACACATCCCCATCCCCATGGCCCTGCATGGCCATCCCAGGGCTGTGTCTAACCCTGATTCCCCTCACTGGGCCTCATCCTGACCCTATAGCTCAAAGCAGTAGTTCAGAGATGCCTAAACCTTTCAAATGAGATAAGTGCTCCTGCTTTTAACTTTTTCTCCCATTTAATCATGAAGTCCATATCATGATTTAAACCAACAGCTCTACAAAGGTGATAAAAATGATATACTGTTTAACCTTGTTCCATGAACCCTAATACTAGATGCATCTTATCTAACTTGGGGCACTTCACTAACAGCCACTTTATCTAAGCTTCCAATATAATGGAGGAGAATAAGTTCTTTCAGGGAACAATTCAACTGTTCCGAAGACGTTAATTCCTGGCCTGAGGTGGCTATTTTGCTACATGAACTGTCTGTTCTGAATAAGACAACGTCTTAAATTAGACATCTCAATGCCTAGAGATGAGCCTAGTCTTTGCTTTGAGGACGAGATGAGCTCTCTGAGAATTTGCAAGTGATTATGAGTTAAAAGAATTCAAAATATAAATCCTTCACGAAATATAGCTGCATTATCAATCTTTCTGTCTCCTAAAGAAGAAAATATTTTTGTATTTGAAAGAACACACACTTTAAATTATGCATATTGAGAATTCATTAAGCTCTTATATCCAAGATATATTAAGCTCTTATATCAAAGATATACCTGAACAACTGTGATTTTTTAAAAAGTGATATTATTGATTACTAATATATCTAATAATCATAATTAGATTCCCAGACAGAATAAAACAACAACAAAGCCTACAATAGCAAACAATGGTCATGACAGAAGTTGAATACATAAATACTTCGTTTAAGGAAGAAAATCCTCAGAAATTTAAAAGGATGAAGTAATTCATTAAAAATTCAGGGTCAGTTGAGACCTAAGGAATCTGCGAGCATGTCAGTAAACAGCTGATATAACGTAAACCAGAATGATTATTAAAGTACCTAGTGTTTTTAGTCTTTAATCAAAGTGTTCTTAAAATAATTTCTGTGGTGCATTTTCATCCTTTCGCATGTTTATGTTTTCTGAAAATATACATGTAACTGAAATTTCAGAATCTGTTTTTGTGTGTTATGCAATAACTGCAACTGTTGTTTTCTGGGTGGTTTTTTTTTTTAACCTATTGATAAATGTTCTCAAGTCAATTTCATCTGAATGAACTTTAGGTTTGGTAATAGAGCATTTTATTTAACTAACTAGGCATTCTGAGGAGTAGAAATTCTCCCTGAGTTTCCCAAATGTAAGAAAAGCTTTTTTAAAAACCATTTATTGATAGAATACACAAGCCATCACACGATTAGCCAGTTGTGCATACTACTTGCTCTTCTCAACCGTTCTAGCTGTTATTGTTGTTTTTAAGGGAAGAGTTTTTAGGATAATTTTTTTGTATGTGTGTGTAGTTTTTTGTATTTGCTTTTTTTTCCCTTTTGAACACAAATCAGTTACCAAAGGCTGGTCATGACCATCACCTTACCTATGTCATTTTAATTTAAACTCATAAAATAGAATACTGTAGTGAATTGAAGGACAGAAGTAATTTTACAGTAAAGCTGGATGGACATTGGCAATGAATGTGAGGCTTAGCTTAACTGAGGGTGTGTGTGTGTTTTTAATAATTGCTATAATTGGTATTGATTTATTCCACATAAGAATACAAAGGTTTGCCCCTCTATCCAATAAGCCATGAACCTGAAAGGAATGGAGAATGTATCTTTTTTTACCAGCTGTCAGGTGCATGTTTAATGTGTGCTATGGGGGAGTCTACACAACTCCCTCTAGGTAATATAACATGGGTAACCATAGCTGATAAAATAAAAATGGGAGTTTCTATTATAAAATAGAAATAGTGAGTGTGGGCACAATACCAAGACTGCCCAGTGATTGCAGTGATTGAGGCAATGATTGCCTATTAACTCATAAAACTACAAAGAAACTAGCAAGCACAAAGTTTGCTTAAGATGATGGTCAATCAAATTAAAGAGTAACCAGAAGATTACTGAGACACTTCTGGGGAAGTCAAGGAGTCAACTTGAAAAGAAGTATAAAAAAAAAAGCACGGGTATTCATGACTGTGGGGTGGGAAAGTGGTAAAAGAGTGGCAACCACATCTGATTTGGAACTACCAGAATTCTCAGAACACCATTTGCTCTATTTAGGCCTCACAGAACATCCTCCACTGTGAGCAGTGTATGTTTCCTTGCAGGACAACATGAGTAGGTACTCACATCTTGGATGTCTATATTGACTTCACTGGGGTTCTTTCTCACCAGCTTGCTCATTAGTGGATTGTTGGGAACGACAAGGGCCAACAGGAAAGCTGCTTGTAAACACAGGAGGTATGTGTAAACAGGGCACTCCCAGAAAATGGTTTTGTGATTATAACCCACATTTGCTTGGTTAGGAGTGCAACTCTATGTGACTATGTGTGCAGGAGGAAGGCAAGTTTAGAATTTGAGATAAGTCATAGAAGAGTGTTTGAAATCTGTAGGTGTATATTTGCATTTTGTGAGGAGCTAGCAATGTAGTTTATCTGTTGTGTTGTTAATATTGATCCTGAATGTATAGTTCACTGATTGTTGGTTAATTTAATGTTATAATAAATGATTAAACCAGTTTGATCCTGACTTGATTTAAACTGTGTAAGATGAGCAGCTTTCCCCTGAGACATGTGGTGCTGGTCTCTTCTCACAGAGGTGCTGCAGAGGTGATGGTCTCTTCTCACAGGTAATCAGTGACAGAACAAGAGGGAATGGCTTCAAGCTGCAACAGGGTAGGTTTAGACTGGACATTAGGAAACAATTCTTCACAGAAAGAGTGGTCAGACACTGGAATAGGCTGCCCAGGGAGGCTGTTGAGTCACCATCCCTGAATGTGTTTAAGAGTCATTTAGTTGTGGTGTTGGGGAATATGGTGTAGGAGAGAACTTTGTAGAGTAGGGTTGATGGTTGGACTTGACGATCCCAAGGGTCTTTTCCAACCTGAATGATTCTATGATTCTATGACAATGTATAATTGTATAAGTGTCTGTGAACCCAAAATGTACATTAATGTAATTTAAACAGTTTGATTCCCTCATCTAATGACTGAAATTATTACTGGAGTTCTGTCATGAAGGGAAAACAGGTTACGGTTTTTCATATTTCTGTGTCAGCTACTGTATATGGATTTTCTTGGAATTGTACATCAAGTTATTTCTGTTAATATGTGAATTCTGAGAAGGATAAGAATGCACCATTTCTAGCAAGGACTTCAACACGTTACATATACAAAAATTTCTTTTTAATATATTATCTCTTACAAGAATAAACATGGTGTAATTAAATCACAGAATCATAGAATCATAGAATGGTTAGAGTTGGAAGGGACCTTAAAGATCATCTTGTTCCAACCCCCCCTGCCATGGGCAGGAACACCTCCCACTAGACCAGGTTGCCCAAAGCCCCATCCAGCCTGGTCTTTAACACTTCCAGTGATGGGGCATCCACAAATTCTCTGGGCAACATGTTCCAGTGTCTCAATACCCTCATAGTAAAGAATTTCTTCCTGGTATCTAATCTAAATCTACCCTCTTTCAGTTTAAAACCGTTACCCCTCGTCCTATCACTACATTCCCTAATAAAAGAGTCCCCCCTGTCTTTCCTGTAGGTCCTCTTTAGGTACCAGAAGACTGCTACAAGGTCTCTCTGGAGCTTTCTCCAGGCTGAACAACCCTGACTCTCTCAGTCTGCTTTCAAGCCCACCTCTGAAGCCTGTCAAGGTCCCTCTGGATGGCATCCCTTCCCTCCAGAATGTTGACTGCTCCACACAGCTTGATGTCATCAGCAGATTTGCTGAGACTGCACTCAATCTCACTGTCCATGTTGCCAAAAGAGATGTAAAGTAGTACACATCCGTATGCACATAAATATTTAAAACAGATGAAGTTGCAGAGGACAGGAAGCCACTCCATTCTGAAGCTTAGTGCGAAGGAAATCACTTGACACAATACTGTCTCCTAATGACTTCATCTTACCGATTACACTGACTCCTGGTTTTGGTTGCTGAGTACTGCTGTTACAAATCTAACGAAAGCTTTTAGCCAGGTAGATAAGAATTTTGCCATTGCTGGTAAAAGTCCATATGCTTTTTAATATAGGCTTAGAGTGCAGTGTCTCAGGGACATGTCTGGGCTTACTCTGGCCTGATCTGGTGTTTCCACACTTGTTTACTGATAAAGTGACGATTGCTTGACCTATCACCTGGGGTTATCAGGTGATCAGCTATCTCCCTTTAGTCTGGGGATACTACATATGATAAAAATGACCAATCTAGTAACATAATGACAACTCATCATAACCTCCACTTCCTGTACCTGTTCTTGAGGAAGTTTGAAGCAGCAACTTCAGGATCAAGAGGAACACTTTGATGAGCATAACACCCACCAAAAGCAGAAGATATTGTTATAACTTTGTAGAAATTTTAACTGCATTATAAATTTGACTTTTCTGCATTAATTAGTTTGGTATTATTCTAAGTCTTCAGTAACAGCCTAGGTATAATGTGGATAAAACATTAATTAGGCTAGCCATACTTTCTTTGTGTATATGCTGTGTTGCCTTTGGCTTGCAACAAGATTTTGAGTGTAGCAACTTCAGTTGCAGGTATTCAGCTGTCAGAGCAGGCATTCAGTAGTTAGAGCTCTGTTGAGGCTGGAGGAGCTATGACAGGCTGTACCTTGTAATAAATTCAGAACCAGGTGATTCTGATTATAGTAATAAAAATCATCATTCTACATGCTCTTTCATGAGAAACAACAGATGGTACAAGGTTGCTGACCTCAGCATTACTGAGAGTGGTGCAAAAGTAAGGGCTCTGGTAAGTTTAAATGCCAGGCACTGGATTCTCCATTTAAAACTGAGTAGCTGTTCCTTTCCTTTATTGCAGCTATTCAAAGTAAGTACAAGAGGAACAAACATACAGGAGGGCTGGGGGAAGAAAAAAGAAAGAAAAATAAAAAGCTTTCTCATGCTAATGGGATGTTTGTGTTCTTGTTGCTCTTAGAGGCCTTACCTTTTCTAAGGCTCTCAGCAGTGACTTTCAGCAGGATTCTCATTAATATCAATTCCTGTGCAATTCCAGGGCTTTAAATTACACCTGTTAATGCACATTCTGCTCTGCATGTGAATTCTGTGGGATCAAGCGCAACTAGAATGTGTGGAGGCCATTAATTAATTGTGTGGACACTTTTCTTCAACTACTTCTTACTACGCGGTTTTGTGAGCTTCTCTTTTGTAGCTTGTGAACTAATAGGTTTTTATCAATTAAATTAGATGGAAAGGTAAAAAAAATCAAAAAGAAATTAACTCTGTGTATGTTTTGTGAAAATAAGCATGCAGATAGAGAAGATAAATGTCAGTAACACTGTCGCTGGGAGAAAGGGTTTTAGGTTCCAGTTTTCAGGGCAATGCAAACACATGCACAAAAACAAAATCACAACTAAAGAACAAAACTTAGATTGCTCTGTGATAAAAGTCACAGTAGCTAACCAGACTCAGAATCATGAGAAAAAAGCTTCCCTTAATTCCATTGTGTTCAGGATAAATGTTAATAGCTGTATGTATGGCGTATGTGTACGGTGTGAATGTATACAAAGTTAACTGCAAAATAAACTAATCCTACAGCCCTTTTAGTCAGGATCTGCCAGACTGGTCTTATGAAAAAAGTACTATTTTTCTATAGCTTTGATTCACACTCTGGCTATCCCTCTGAGTTGGAACTATGTTCAGAAGCAAAAGCTAATTTTCCTTCAAAATAAACATACAGAGAATAGCCATGGAGTATATTTATAGGGTGCAATATGACAAGGTGCCTTCAGCACATACAGTGTTTAAGCATGTCAACTGCCCTTTGTGTGTCTGGACTTTTGGATCACTGAGCATCTCAGGAGACAGAATCCATTGAATGCATACGGAAAAGAGTTACTATAGCCTTTAGCAGACAATAACTACCATAGGTGGGCCCATAAAGCCTCAATATATAGATATTTTCCTTGCTAGCATAGCACAATTTTTTCTTTTTCAATGTGGGATGGTCCTGCTAGAAGGCTTTATTTCATATTGAAATTACATTTTTTTGATTGCTGAAATTGCTCAATTTACAAACTATGCTCTCACTTACACTTTTCTGTCACTCTCTCTGAATAAGAGTGGATACATCATTACAAAGATATAGTTTATGGATGTTTCAATAGCTGTCCTCCTTAAGTTCCAAAGGTAAAAAAACCCAACCCAGAGTGTTTAAATTGTACTTGTTAAAATTCTGATCTAACTGGTTTTATTTCTTTGATCACCTCTGTATATTATTTGGTTGGTTTCTAGTTCATGGTTTACGTGTTCTCAGGCCTTTTGATCTATGTCCAAATTGTGTTTCTGGTTTGGGCTTGTTTTCTAGAAAAATCTTAAATATACAGCTTGCAGTTTAACAAGCAAAGATGTCATGTACCTAGCTTAACTACACATATGCTTCTTCTTAGTTTAACTTAGCCTTTCACAGAAATGTATTAGGTAAAACAAGTTATACACATTTCCCAGAGAATTACTGAAACAAGATTACATCACCTGTTGACAGTTCACAAAAGAGACATAGACATTATCAAAACAAATAAATAAGCATTCTCCCCATCCCATACACTTCCATTTCCCTCATCATTTTCAGAATTTTCTAAGAATCCTACCATTTCTTTTTTCATCCCTGTACCTTGCTCTATCAACTTGATTTTTTTTTCTTAGTTATAGATTCTGTCTAGGTTGGGTTTTTTTCAAGATATACTAAACCTGCCTACTTCTTCTGTCTCGAAAAGCTTGTGCCTCTTATAATGGTAAAAAAATATTCCAGCACTGGAGATGCAATGCACCTAAGTTCATATACATCTGAGCCTTTATCAGCAGTGGTGATGTAGCTGTTATACGTGGAAGGATGGATCAATTATAAAGCAAGAGAAGATATTGAAAACAGGTCAATTGAAAGGATTTCTAAAATTTCTAGATGTCTCTCTTGGCTGTAAAGATAACTGAGGGTGAGTAACTCAGACATATATCTATTTTGAAGATGTCTAAAATTAGATAAGGTGATCTCCACCTCCACTATTGGTTTGATGCCCATGTAGGAATTCAACTATTGCTTAATGTTCAGTATTATTTAATTTACAGAAATCTGTAGTTGATAGATACCTCCCTTCTTTCTTACTTTAACTCTTGCACTGTCTGCACAGACTCTCAATTGTCTGTCTGGGCAAGTAAGCAAGTGATAATGGAATGATATCTGCCTTATGAATTGAATTTTGATGATTAAAGCATTTATTTTGCACATGAAAGACTTGATTTCTGGTATAAACTCTGAGGAAATAAAACTCTCAACCTAGAGGGAATAAAGCTCTCATCTCACACATTTTGGGAAAGTGCTCTGTTGACTAAGTTTTAAGGCATTCAGATAAAAACAAAAGCCATACATCCAGGACCACTTTTTACCTTGACACTAGTGTAGTACATTCCCATCAAAACTTTAAAATATTCACTAGCATCTTTCAGAATATTTTTTTTTCTTGATCAAACTGCAGACTGTACCCATACTAGCACCAGGCCAAGCCTCCTCACCCACCGAGCAACAAGAATGCTCTGCAACAAGTACACACTGTGCCTACGCTGTAGCCCTTGAGGGCTGGGTTCCCCACCAACTAAAAGGCATATTGAAATCACTGTTTCTCTTCTTCTCAGGCTGTGTTATGATCATCCAGGAGGGCAAGAAGCAAGGAGGAGAAAGGAGATTCTGGTTCTAGCAGTTTGGGCAATCAGCTGGGAGAGTGACAGCTGCAATGAGACGTAAGAATCCCATTCAGGCAATTATTTTGTTTCACTTTATTATTCATACAATAGTATTGTAAAATTGTATGATAAGGAACATGCTTGACCTCCCTCTCAGCTCCTTGTCAGTGGATGCTCTCTTCTTTTAAAAGAACTTTCTCCATTGATCAATAATCCTCAGATAATTGGTATAGATAAAGAGAATCTAGTTTGCTAGAGGTGCTTAGCTTTTAATATAATTGATTATTACATGGTCAGTATTCTTGACTGAATTCATGTAAACATATTCACTTGACTTTGAAGAACTGAATCTTTTTTTTTTTTTTTCCCTGAGGAGGTCAAAAAGTACCTGCTTACAAATGTAAAATAGGTAATAAGTTAAGTGCACAATATTCCGTTTCTGCTTTATTTTATTTTTCCCATCAATGGGTAATTTTTTTTTCATTAGACCTGCTATAAAAATAGGAAAAGTTATATTTATTTCCATTCAGACATTCTGCTTTCCATGCTGGGTCCAAATGTTCATGAACATTTACAATTTCCCTAAGCAATGACAATCACAAATCACAGAATGGTTGAGGTTGGACTGGAACTCTGGAGGTCATGTGCTCCAACCACCCTGCACAAACAGACTGCCCAGAATGGTGTCCAGACAACTTTTGAATATCTTCAAGGAGGGAGACTCCACAACTTCTCCGGAAAAACTGTGCCAGAGCTCAGTCACCCTCACAGTGAAAAACTGTTTTCTGATGTTCAGAGGGAACCTCCTGTGTTTCTGTTTATATTCACTGCCTCTTGTTCTGTTGAACACCATTGAAAAAAGCCTGGCTCTATCCTCTTTTTATCCTCTCTTCAAGTATTCATACACATTGATAAGATCCCCCTGATCCTTCTCTTCTCTAGACTATGCAGTACCAGCTCTCTCAGCCTTTCCTCATAGGAAATTCTCCAGTCCTTTAATCATCCTTGTGGCCCTTTGCTGGATTCTCTCTAGTATACTGCCCATATCTCTTTTGTACTGAGGATCCCAGAACTCAAGGACTCCAGGTGTGGCCTCAACAGGGTTGGGTAGATGGGAAGGTTCACCTCTCTTGACCTGCTGGCAATTCTTTGCTTAACGTAGACACGGATACCATTAGCCTTTTTTATGGTAAGAGCAAATTGCTGGCTGATGTTCAACTTGGTGTCCACGAGGATGCCAAGGTCCTTTTCTGCCAAGATGCTTTCCAGATGGTAGGCTCCCCAGAACACGCTGTTGCGTGGGTTGAAATATCATCTCCTTTATACAAATCATATGAAATATGGAGCAAAGACAATCAGAAAATATAATAACATTAAGTGAATATCATGTTAAAAAATGAATTCTATTTTATAAAAACAAGATTCTAAATTTCTTTTTTTTTTTTAATTTTTTGCCACAAAATTCTGCTGTCATTTATATATTAGTGAACTTCCAATTATTTTATCATCTTTAGTGTGTTAGGATTTCAGGTATGATGACCTGAAAGTTTAATAAAATTTACAGAATGATGAGCTAAAACTATATTCATTGCCTATAACACAGAGAATCTCATCTGCTCAAGGACAGGGAAATAATTTTAGCAGAAGATGTATGACTACTTAACTCATTTTCTGCCCTCTCTTATATCTATCCCAACTGCATTTCCTGACCTTATGTGTGGACAAACCCTTTTAGTAATGATTTATGTTTGAACCACCATTTCTAAATTAAATATCCGGCCCTAAAGTATTCTGATGTTTCTGGTGTGTATCTCAAAACATTTTAACATCGTTCTCTTCAATTTTAACAAAGATAGTTAAATATAATGTCCTTAAAACTTTATTAATATTTAAATGAGGATTTATTCTGAGGTAAGAAACAATCTAAGTTAAAATAGACACACATTAAAGAACAATAATAATAATAATAAAAGAATAAACTTATGTGGAAAAATAGAAATGAAACCAGTATCTTTACTGGAAGTTCTAAATCTATATGGCAGCATAGATTTGCATTTCCTGGAGGAGAAGTTTTTGAAGACGAACAAGGAATATTCACTTGGAAAATAAAGAACAGATTTTTTTTTCAAGAAGCTTTTAATAGGAAACACTTTTTTTAAGAATAACATAAGTTCTTTTTCAAAATGCTTTCCTCAGTCCTTCAGAAATATAACTATCACAAAATTACATTTGATAACACTTTTGATGTATTTATGTATATATTTATAGTTCTTTTTTTTTAATCACTACATATGTTATTCAATCTCCAGAACTGGATTTAACTTCAGCTTGAAACTCAGACTTCACAAAATTGATATTTTTAAGTTTTCTGCAATATATCTAAGTTTTTTACATATCCAAACAGACTTTCTAATTTTGCACTATGAGTAGCAGTGCACATAATAAATTCTGTGTTTTTTAAGAAATTAAGATAGCTCAGTTTTCATGATATTGTAGTAGAACATTTTCTTGACAATATCTTCTAAATCATGCATATATATTTTATTAAATCTCTCTTGAGACAGAGAGATAGATTATTCATCATGCAGTCCATATGTAGCTTTTTCTCAGGTTATAGTCATTCAACATGGTTTCCTGAGAAATCAGCTTCTATCTGCCAAACTCTTCACCAAAAAATGTCTTGCATTAAAGATCATCTAGTTCCAATCCCCGTGTCATGGGCAGGGACACCTTCCACTAGACAAGGTTACTCAAAGCCCCATCCAACCTGGCCTTGAACACCTCCAGGGATGGGTGTCATGAGCTGCTCCCTGGATACTGGTGCACATCCTACATCATTAAAAATTGCTTACTTAATGTACAAGGTATGTTAGGTACAAAAGCAATGTTTAATAGCCAAAAAATACCCTGAGTTTCTTTTGATCAAAATGATGGCAATGTGACTCAATGTCCTTTATTTCTGTTGTAACTGACAAAAAAGACAACTCTAATTTTGGAAGATGAGGATGAGGGATACAAATAGTGCTATACCCTTGTAGTGGAAGCATAACTTCTCAAATTCTCTTTTATGCAATATATACTTGAAGTAATTAATTGAATAAAGTCTTAATTTTCACTTTTCTTTCATCTTAGATGAAGTGATTTCTCCCAAAGTCATAAGTAGTATTGTTTGTTAGAGTGGTTATATAATGCTGAAGTTTTTGACTGTACAAACTTTTTGCATCTTTTCAATATTCTTAATATACTTCAGTTTTATCTTCCCAATGATCAGTTGAGCAAGTATTACTAATTCTAGTTGTGTAGTAGTAAGTTAACACGCATATTTTGGTGTTTAACTTAATACATAATTAACCATAAAAAAAAAAAAAAAAAAAAAAAAAAAAAACAAAAAAAATTTGTATCTCTTTAATTTATTTCCCAAGTGAAAGAGATCACTCCTATGGTAATGCATAAAGATCTTGTCATACAGATGCGCACAAGTAAGACAGTAGATGATCATGAGAAAAAAACTCATCTGCTGTCAAATAATCTACCTGTTACTGCAACAGTTCAATTTTATTATTGGAGCCCTCTCACCACTTTTAAAGTTATTTTTCCCATTTGTGTCTGGTTTCTAAACTTCCTACAAGCACTGCAGAGTATTTTTTTTAGTATGTACTCAATTTACATAGATCGTTCTACATCAGATGGTTTCCCCATGAATAAGGCTAATGTCAAGTGCTGCTATTTTCTTTTAATTCAGGAAAAAATCACTTGATGCTTCCTATCTGATGTTGTTACCTTATGTCATTGTCATTATCTGAAGCTAACAAATAAAATAAAAATCTTAAAAATGTATACTTGGATCATTGTCAGTTTATCTGCCAGCAGACTGAAAATACTCATTCAATGTGTGGAATGAGCCTCATTCAATGTGTGGAATTTATGATACTGAAGATATCATATGATGTAAAAAACTGACACATTTCTAAACTTACTTCATTAGGTACGGCATTGTTGAGCAAATACAATTAGTATGTAGAAATACAGTTTGAATTTATCTTTTCCATTTTATCAATGATAAAGTAATTCTCTTCAAAGAAGTGAAAAATATGATTAGCAGTCAGTAATGGTGACAGACTTCGTAGGGTTCTTGGAGCTAAACCTGGTGCAGTCTCATTCACATTTTTTTATGATAGAGTTCACTAGAACTAACTTACCTCAGAACTACACCTTGGAACTACGTTTTGGAACGAAATAGCGGAAGTTGTCCAAATAACCAAGCAATGAGCTAGCAGCTAAGCAAGTGTCCAGTTCAAAGAACAAAAGCTCACTCATTATCCCTCTTTATCAGTGTAGAAGCATCCAACAATTTTATTGCTTACATTCTATTTATTTGTCTTATCTACTTGAAATTTTTATATATGTGCAAACATACTTATATGTGTATAAAATAGGTAGAAATTCTATTTTTTTAATGAAAAGCATGCCTTTTTTTTTACAGGTTTAATCAAGTATAATCATATGACAAGTGAATGAAACGAGAATAAAGATTGAGTCTTCACCTTTTGGACAAAGCAAAGATATTAAGAATGTTCCCTTGTAGGCTGGATCTTCCCTCTGCCCACAAGTAGAATAGAGCAATGACTTTAAGGTGACCTGGAAGTATAATTAGCAGGACTCAGTTGTCCATGCTTAGGTATCTAGAGTCATGTTAGGTTCTACAGGTCTTGCCTCCAGGAGCTGCTCCAAAAAGAAACTACTGGCCGTGTGACAGCCCTGTGTCGTATCTGTCAGTTACATTGCTATCTCAGTCTGAAGTGTCTCAAGTAGCAGTAGATAATTATGTTTAAAAATATAAATCCTGCTAAATCTACTTCCTGTGGTGAGATTCAGGTCATACATCTCAGGGTATGTGTTTAGGTGTTAGGGTGAAGGTGTCTAAACTTGTATTAGAACAGTAGAAATCCAGCGATGGATTTATTTACACAGAATCAAACAACCCTGAAATGCCCTAGGTCACCTTTTACATCTGTCCAGGATGAGTGAAAATGACATATGACTCACAAGAGATCTGTGTCATTCAGGAATTTGGAGGCCAGGAAGAATATCAGCCTTTGCTATGTCCTATTTGTGGGTTGGTTTTACTCCGTGAATCCCTCACTGATGTCCCCCTCTTAAGTTTCCAGACCAGGACAGCTATTGCAGATGTTGTGGTCCCTTCTTAACCAGCTATCAGGATTATTTTTTTCAGAGGGACATGAGTAAAAACACAGACTCATTCCCAGTGTGAGGCTGGGATGTAGTTAAACACCTAAGGAATAGGAGATCACATCCCTTATTTTGCAGTATAGACACAATCAGCATGAAACAGGTCTATCATTTAAATACTACTGCATACTTTTAGTGTTTCTGTCATCCTTCCTACTAAATATCAAAAAGATTACAAATGTGGTGCTTCCACTGTTTATATAATATATCATGTTAATTTTTTGAATCCAGGATTTAGAAATTTCTCACCTGGTAATTATATAGCTGTGATAGGTGAAAGGAGAGCAAGCAAAGATAGAGTGAAATACAGAGATGAAAAGAGATGATTAGACATTTTTTTTACTTTCGACTTGATTCTATAACCCTGGGGAATCTCATGCTTCTTTAATGAGTGCTCCTGCTTAGCCATCTTACTCATGCTTAATAAGAAGAATAGGTCCAGAGAGATCAGTGAAAGATAAGTGCTTCAAAGATAAGTTGCATTTGAAACCATTGTCCCCTCAGCTTCCATAGTCTGTCTCCATGGCATTTTTTTCTTCTGTCATCTAGTAATCTTGAACATGAACTGTGGCAAAGGCTTGAATTTAACAGTCATATTATGCGGAGAAATATTTTTTGGCCAACTTTTTCAAAGATATATGGTTTCCATACTTAATGTCTCTCTTCCATTAGTTTTTGCCTCCTATTCCACTGCCTGGTTGTTTCACTGTGTGACAACAGGCAACTTATATTTCCAGTCACCAGGCAGCACCAGTGGCTATGCAGTACAGCTCTTCCAAACCTATAAGACGATTCCTCATTCCCTTCCTGCTCCATGTTGTACACAGAAAAATTGTGCTTTTGTGTAATCTGTAGCCAGGACATACTTTGGATAGTCTATACGGCAATGTGATTGATTGTTCAGTTACAGCCTCTCTCTCAGCTCCCTAATTGATACCAGCATTGTATCCCTACCTAAGAGTTACACAGATACATGAACAAAAGCATATAAATATATGAAAAGATTACGTATTTTCAAATGCTTTAAAAATAAAAAGGAAAAGCTTACCTTTACAAAAATCATCATCCTGTAAACAAACGAACCCAAGAAAGAAACCAAGAGTAAATCTAACTAGAAAGGATTTATGAAACTCTTCTCTAATGGTAACTTGGACAGTTAATTTGACAGCTATAGATTTCAAGATATATTGCTTTTAAGGGAGCAGTACTTCCCCTCCACCCTCATGGGAATCCAGTGCTAGTGTTACATAAAAAATTCTGATTCATCCAAAGGCATTAATTAACCTTAGACTTTCCAGGCATATATTGACCTCCAGGTATATTGGTAATTTTGTTAGTTGGGAGTTTGTCTACATAAAGGAGCAAAGCTGTAACTGTCTTTAACAATTCCTGTAAGTGATGCTTTCAGTATACAGTAATTCTGGAAATGGCATTTTTTAGGCTGAAAATGCTGATCTGCTATCTTTTATAAAATCATTCTCAAAAGTGCTAACTTAAAAGGCACTACTTCTGGGAATTACTACTTAATTGCAGGACTTAAAAGGATAGCATGAGCAGAACTTGAACTACAAAAAAGGTTGGCTCTCTTAGGAAGTTTTGGACTTACCATAAAAGGCCATCTGCCTACTATTATCTTGTATAATAGCATCAGTTATCAAATTTTGATTATGTCTAAGACTCCTAAAACTTCTACAAAATATAAATTTGCAAATTTTGTATTTTTGTCACTTGTTAATGTGCTGTAATATTTTAAAATCAATTGCCTACAATGTTATCTTAAAACATTTTTACTATATTTACCCTTACTGTATTAAGATAATTGCATGCATTAAGAAAAAGTGGTGTATTGCAGTCTGCTTTTTATGTATACAGGTCTTGCAGTGACAATGTTACCATGATACTTGTGTTTAATGACATGTTTCTAAGTCACAAAATATTTCAGACTTTTCAGAATATCATCACCTGTTTACCTTCCACACCACTGCAGCTGCAAGTCAGTCTCTCTCTCTCACAATAAGCGATTTTGGATGTAGATCTGTTTCCTGTGACGCAAGGGATCTTGCCCAGAGTCAGTGAAGAACTCCAGAAAACAGAGGCAGCTGATCACCATTATGAAGACCTAATAATTTGCAACAGATCTTTAACCTGTGACAAAAGTTCATGTTGTAG
Organism: Limosa lapponica baueri; assembly: GCA_002844005.1. NCBI lineage: Eukaryota > Metazoa > Chordata > Aves > Charadriiformes > Scolopacidae > Limosa > Limosa lapponica. The sequence continues at coordinate 68,369 of KZ506021.1, forward strand.
AAAACTAGAAAAAGTTAATCAAATCCAGGGAAGCCCACAAACATATACAATATAATATACAGTTTGTTGTTGTGCCACACTGTTGTAAATATACTGTACGCCATTGTACTCATACAATAGCTGGATGTATTGAGCCTGCTACATTTCCTATGAAAGATAAATGTCAGGAAAATGCCCCAGTGCCTATAGGGAGGTCATTAAAGGGACAGAGCCAGGCCCTTCACAGTGGTGCGTTATGGGAGGATGAGAGAAAAGGGGCATAAATTAAAATTAGACAGACAGACTCAACTGGATATAAGGAGAAAATACTCCCCATGTGGACAATCACTCAGTGCAACAGGTTGTTTAGAGAGCCTCTGCTACCTCCATCCTTGGAGTTTTTCAGGGCCCAAATGGGTACAACCCGAGTAACTTGGTCTGACCTCACAGTTGGCCTTGCTTTGAGCAGGAGGTTGGACTAGAAGCTCCTTAAGTCCCCTCCAACCTGAATTTTCATATGGTCCTATGATTTTATGATTCAAGGCTCTGTCTCTTAGAAGGCATGCTAGGCTGCTTGCACATTTATTTATTTTTTTCCAAGTAGCTTTTCACTGCCATGCATGTTACAATGAAATTAAAGTGACATTCATGTTTGTTAGAATTAAAGGATGCTGAAGACAAAGCAGAAAAAAAACCGTTAAGATAGCTTATATCATGAGCTGAAATTGTGTAATCTTCCTAGCGGTGATCACAGGCTATAGTGTATGAACTCAATCTGGAGGCTGTCATAGGTGACTCTCCTGGTCATTGTCCAGTCTGACACTATATATAGAGGGAAGACATGTGCAGTTGCAAAGAAAGTGGTCATCAGAATAATTAGTGCAGCTTTAGTTAGCATACCACTTGACTTTGAACAGGCTTAGAACTCTATGACCATGCAGGCTAAATTGCTAGCTAACTCCATCAAGGCCGCTTTGGTATGATCATCACTGTTCCTATGAAAATTAGCTCAAGCTGTTTGTGGTGGGATGGTTTTTGCCCCATTCGATGTCCCCTAACAAGAAGAGACATTCAAACTATATCTAGTGATTTGGTGAGCCTCCAAAAGCACAACAGGAGCATTTTGTTGTAAGAGGAGAAAAAATTACAAAATGACTGCCCCTAAGGCCGTGCTCTTTCAGAGCTGTAAATATGCAAGACTGGGAGTCTGCAAAGGATTTGATGTTCTCCCATTAAATTCAAGGAGAATTTTTATTTCTTTATTTATTTTATTTATTTTTTTTTTACTTTGACTTCAATGACAGCAATATCCAGTACAGAGCTGGATGAAAGATGACCCCACACTTCTAACCTGAATCTCTAGACCTAGACATTGCCTGAATCATTTAGGCTTGAAAACATTTCTTTACCAAAAGACAGGTCTTGAAGATAGCTATGAACCCTTTTATTTTCACCAGGGTGTCTTTATAGATGCATTGTCTGATAAGCACAGTGCAGGAGGAAGGGGAGCACAGCACAGAAGGGAGACTGCCAAGAACGTAGCATTCACAGCAGCTGGGAACCAGAAGAGACCATGAGAAGTTGCCTACTGGCCGGGAAATTATGCAGGAACTGGGGAGGCTCATGTCCAGCTTCCTATTTAATTAACATCTAGGGAACATCAGTAACCAAAAGCACAGTAACTAGGACATACATACAGGTACAAGGCATCTACAATTTCTGTTGGCATACAGGGTGGTGCATAGGCAATCTGTAGGTGCTGCTCAATGCTGTAAAAGTTGGTGAGGCAGGAGTGGTAACTACAGGGTGTGACCATCAGAGACCAACACCAGGGTGAAGTGGGTGAGGCCCTCTGTAAACAGCTCAGTGTAGTCTTCCAATTGCATGTTTTACTTGTCTTGTGGAACTTTAACCATTCCAATAACAGTTGGAAGCATGGTGGGGTATAAGCAATCCAGGAGATTCCTGAAATGCTTTGATATGGTTTTTTATACGTGATTTCCTAATGGCACTGCTAGGGAAGATATTCTCTTAGGTCTACCTATTGACATAAAATGAGGAACTGCTCAGAAGTCTGATTGCCAGTGGCAGCCCTGACTGCAGTGACTATGAGATGGTAGAATTTAAGACAGAGTAGGAAGTGGGGAAAAGCAGTAGGAGAATAATGAACCTGTACTTTAGGAGAGGAGACTTTGGCTTGCCCTGGGAACTGGTAGAGAGGATGCCATGGGAAGCTGCTCTGGAGGACAAAGCCCTTTGCACTGAAAGTAGTGAAGCACTTGGACAAAAAACATTGTGGTGTCCATCACTGCACATATTTTAAACTTGACTGGATAAAACCCTGACCAACCTGATCTAATGATCTAACTCTGAAGTTTGACTTGCTTTGAGCACGAGGTTGAATTGGAGAGCTCCAGCAGACCCTTCTGTTCTAAAATATTATATTAGTCAGAGATTTGATCTCTGGAATATTCTTGCATTCATGTGAAGCCTTAAAAACAAAACCAAATCAAACAAACACACAACATCTTTCTACCCTCCAAGTAGATAAAAAAGTTCCTATGCCAGAATTTGGCATCCAGTTACACTATACAACCAGCTATATAATAGATTTAATAGACGAAGTTATGCACTTTTCATCTTCTAGAGAACAAAACAGAGTATTTAAGTAGAATATGTGCTCAAATTTATATGTATCCTTATTATTTTGTCCATAGGAAGATTAATTTGCATTTTAAAATAATGAATCAAATTAATAAGAGTTTCATTATAGATGATAAATTATGTAAAATTCCATCCTGGATTTCTAAATGCTTAAAAAAGTTAAAATAAATGTCATCACCAACATGTTTTCATTATTTGATTAATAGAAATGTGGAATCTTAAGGTGAAAGCAAATCACTGTTGCTATCTAAAAATTGGACATATATCCCAACCTTTAAAAAGTTGCTATTTCTATTAGTCAACAAATGAAGACTGAGCAACCCATGTAGGGAAGATGTCCATCTTTTAGATGACTAAACTTAGACAAAACTAATCACACACAAATGACTGAGGATACAGGCATTCTTCACATATATATTTTAGTTACATAAAAGTGTATGTTTCTCAATGTCTTATTATGAAATTATTTTTAGCTATTTGGCTTCACAATACTTTGATATGTAACATATAAAAGTATTTCTCTACCTTGAAAGTTTACTTCTAGAAAGTGAAGTTGTTGGGAAGTTCTATTTTGAAATGTGATTCCCGTCAGTAATTTACTATTACTATATAATTGTAAACATAAATGAAAAGTCTTTTTGAGGTTACTCACTTCCCATAGATTTTGCTGTGGCATTCGTCTCACCATACTTAGATGTTGACATTAGGCAGCTACTGAAAGGATGACAAGATTAGTGCATGATTTTCTTCACTCACCAGAATTTTAGCTGAGCTTTAAACATGTAAAATAAGTTAAAATGAATCCCACTTTTAATGTTCTGAAAGAAAGCAGCCTGCCTAAAATTGTGGTCTTAAACCAACATTCAACATGTGCTGTTGTTGTACTTACATCTATTCCCAACACAGTCTTATAATATTTATGTGTAAAATTGAATAATATACTTTAATATACACAGTATGCAACAAATATACTAAAATGTATATTAATATTTAATGCTTTGCTATTTATAAAACATATTCAATCCATGTATTAGCATCATAAATTAATTCTTGTTGAGAATCTAACACAGAGTAGGATATAAACCAACAGTATCTCTATGCTGACCAGATCTGACAGATTATTCAATCAATCAATCAGGACATTTTAGAGGAAAAAAAATAGTAATTTTTACTACTTTTCCTGTCAGAATTGACACACCAATTCAAGTCTGGTATGTCTCATACATTAAAAGGCAACAAACTGAAGAGAAAAATTTTTACCTGTGGTACCTTTGAAAGGTTATCTTTTAGGTAAAGGTTCTTTTCTATTTACATACTGTATATGTTAGTATAAGCAAAGAATGGATTGGGGAAAAATGCTGATGTATACCTCATTCTGGCTTTGTATACAGTCAGTTGGCCCCCAGTATGCACTCTTAGACACAGGAATGTTAAAGCAGTCCTGCAGATATAGATGTAGTCTTACTCACCTATCTTACAGGAATTCAGTATTTTTTAGTTAGAAAGCCTGTATTACTGAACATAGAGAAAGTCTGCGACACTAGCTTAAGATGGACACCTTCATTTTAAACAGCTAAATGTTTATGGGATTGACTTGCTTCTAATTTTCAGATAGAACTGAATTAAATAATTTGGAAGTGAGCTGACTATATGAATTAGTTAATTTGGAAGACACCATTCACATAGCTATGCTTGGCTATATTTAATGAGTTTGGAGGTCCATTATTTCCAGGAATCTCTTAGTATGATACCAAAAGGTTATGCAAAGCATCTATTCAAAGTCTTCACTGAAGACAAATGGCTACACTTTTCTGCTTAACTGTGCAAGGCTTACCACTGTTCCAAGGGCTGCTCAAGCATATTAATATCCACGCCTCAATAAGCTGCAATCTCACGCTCTTCCATATGGCAAATTGTGTTTCAGCCATTGTTTGCAGAGTATCCGCCAAACTAAAAAATTAATATCTACAGATTTTACATGCATGAAAATTGGAAAGCATAGTGCGCAATCATAGCTACTATAGCTTCACAGCATTCATTTTGTTCACTCCATTATTTACTGTGAGAAAGTAGAGAGCTTGGCGAGTTTGAACTGAACTACAGGACCAACTGCTGCTGCAGCATCTGTAGTGTACAATCATAAGGATACAGTAGGATATATAAGAATGTAATGTGTGGACTGTTATAATAAATATAGTACTACGTTTACCATGGTATTCTTTTCCATTAGCTTAGAGAAAAACTAAATATACAGCATCTTTTGCATTTAGACATAGAATGATTAATCTCCGGTCTCCCCGGAGCTTTCTCTTCTCCAGGCTGAACAACCCTAACTCTCTCAGCCTGTCCTCATAGGATAGGTGCTCCAGCCCTCTGATCATCTTCATGGCCCTCTGCTGGACCTGTTTCAACAGGTCCAC
>KZ506021.1:74454-104721 GCA_002844005.1 Limosa lapponica baueri
TGTTATTTTTATAAAACACTATACTATGGCCAGAGTATCTTTGCATTAAATACTCTTATGAATCATCCTGTTTTCCTTGTGTAATCGTAAAATCAAATGATTGCGGTATAATTTTTGGAGTGTGCATAACAAAGCTGCAGCTTCTAAGCTCACTTTTTCACAGGCCTTTATTTAATACTTTAGATATACTCAGTGAGTCTAACCTACTCTCAGTCCCCTTAAGAAGGACTAAGACTCTAAGACTGAGACTAGAGACTTTCAGTCCCTCATTTTTCAAATGTGTGAGCGCCACTTTAAAAGCAGCTAGAGACAATTTCCCTGCTTATTCAGCAATCAGCACTGCTACTTATTTCTAGATTACTACCACTTAATAATTTTCACAGAATTATAAATCCATTTTGTTTGGAATCTGCTTCTAATTTGGAATGAAAATTTATTGGCATTATATACCTTCCCATTCTCATACCCGCACTGTTCATTTGTTTATACTCGTCTTGCTTCCCTGGTGTTAATTCTGCAACTTTATTTATAACAGCAGTCATGTTTTCTCTGTACGTTTGTTTTCACAGTTTTACCAAAGCAAGTGTTTTTTGGGCCATGACTATTTTCCACAGTGGATGATGATGAAGAAAGCACTGAAATTGCTATTGACTGAAATCACAGAATGGATGAAATTGGAAGGAATCTCTGGAGGTCACCTGCTCCAACCACTCTGCTGAAGCAGGACCACCTAGAGCAGCCTGCCCAGGACAATATCCACGTGCATTTTGAATATCTCTAAGTAGGAAAACTCCACAACCTCTCTGGGCAACCTGTGCCAGGGCTTAGTCACCCTAACAGTAAAAAAGTGCTTCCTGATGTTCAGAGGGGACCTTCTGTGGTTTTGTTTGTGGCCATTGCCTCTGGTCCTGTCACTGGACACCACTGACAAGGTAATATCACAAAGATACATCTTTGTATGAGAGCACTAAGGTGCTCAAGAAAGTAAGCTCTGATCCACAAGCACAGTGCCAGTCTGACAAAAAACCCCTGTTTTCAGAGTTAATACAATGTCTTCAAGAGGCTTCTTTTGCATATTTGGTATAGACATATCCTTCTGTCATAACTTAGGTTCTTTTTTCTCCATATCATCTTAATAGACGTCTATAATTTATTAGTAAGTTTCAAAATATAATAGTACATATCAGTCTGAAATGTCTTCTGAAATAGCAGGCTATATTACATCCTCTTTTTGCATTGCCTATTATTACTGTTTCGGTAACTTCACTGTTTAGTGAAGTCACAGTCATAGTTTACTCATGAAAAGCCAGCCTGTCCTCGTAGCAGAGGTGCTCCAACCCCCTGATAATTTTCATGGCCCTCCTCCGAACCCGCTCCATCAGGTCCATGTCCATCCTATATTGAGGGCTCCAGACCTGTACACAGTCCTCCAGGTGAAGTCTCACCAGAGCAGAGTGAAGTAGCAGAATCACCTCTCTGGGTCTGCTAGCAACACATCTCTTGATGTAGCCCAGGATGTGATTGGCTGTGGGAGAACAGGATGGTAACAGGATTGTGGAAGAAGCAGAGACCTGGCAGGGGACAGCCCGTAAGCAAGTCCAGACGACCTGTAAACAATGCCTGGTGGCCCGAATGATTGAGGGGAATTCCACCCGTCTGGCAGTTGGGGGTTGCAGGGGTGTGTCGGTTGGCAAAGAAGACACTTGGTACTATATAAGCGGAGTGTTTGTTACAATAAACGATTCTGGTTGCATCTCCAACCGCATTCTGTGCCTTCATATGCTACAATTGGCCTTCTGGGCTGCAAGTGCACACTGCCTGCTCATGTCCAGCTTCTCATCCATCAGCACCCCCAAGTCCCTTTCCTCAGGGCTGCTTTCTAATACCTCATGCCCTAGTCTGTGTTGATACTGAGGATTGTTCCGGCCCAGGTGCAGCACCCTACACTTGCTTTTGTTGAACCTCATGAGGTTCACCTTGACCCACCTCTCCAGCCTGTCCAGGTCCTTCTGGATGACATCCCGTCCCTCTGGTGTATCGACACCACCACACAGCTTGGTGTCATCTGCAAACTTGCTGATGGTGCACTCGGTCCCTTTGTCTATGTTGTTGATAAAAATGTTAAACAGTACTGGTCCCAGCACGGACCCTTGAGGGACACCACTTGTCACTGCTCTCCATCTGGACTTCAAGCCATTGAGTACCACCCACTGGATGGGACCATCCAGCCAATTCATTATCCACTGAACAGTCCACCCATCAAATCCATATCACTCCAATTTGGCAAGGAGGATGTTGTGGGGGACTGTGTCAAAGGCCTTACAAAGTCCAGATAGATGACATCCATAGGTCGTCCCTTATCTACAGCCAGTTCCTTCAGGACTCTCGGGTGTATTTCCTCAGGTCCCATGGACTTGTATATCTTGAGGTTCCTCAGATGATCACGTACCTTGTCCTCACTTACAGTGGGAGGGACTTTGTCACCTTGGTCTCCAACTTGTGGGCCATCAACATGGGAGCTAGGAGGAAAGGGGTTGCCAGTGAAGTCTGAAGCAAAAAAGTTGTTGAGAACTTCCACCTTCTCCTCGTCTGTTGATACAAGTTCCCCACTGTTGCTCGTTGGGGGGATACATTTTCTTTAACCTTCGTTTTCTGGTTAATGTGCCTGTAGAAACCTTTCTTGTGTTTTCTTTACATCCCTTGCCAAGTTCAGTTCTAGCTGTGCCTTGGCCTTCCTGACCTTATCCCTACACAGCTGGGCAATGTCCCTATACTCTTCCCAGGATGCCTATCCCTTCTTCCATTTCCTGTGTAGCCCCAATATTTGGATGCATATTGTTGCTTCCTGACTTGCATTTGCTCAAGTATTTTTTTTCAGGCTTTTCAGACACTTTCACCTTACCAAAGTGCCAAAAAATTAACATGATAATGGAAAAGCTTGTGCAAAAAGAAGGAATATTGAGGTGGAGAGAGGATTGTGTGAACAGCAAAGGGTTCAGCAAATACAGAATATCGATATTGCTATCATTCAGTGGCTTAATTCTCTTTTGTCTCCTCCAGTTGTTCATGACTTAATTCATTTCTCTAGCCCAGCAACCCAGTAGATAAAGCATTGCTATTACTAATTGCCATCCACAGGCTTAGTATTTAGTTTGTAAGGCCTTGGGGCCTGAGATTTGTCAGGTTTTGTCTGAGTTTTTCTTGACCTATCTGACATATTGTTTGTACTTGATTTAGCTGAAACAACATTTTTCTAGTTAGCAGTGGTCACACTTAATTTGTTATAAACATAATTTTTATATAGATAGTGGCAAGTAGTTATTCTGTGTAAAACAGTATTTATGGCTCTAACAGATATTGATGGAGCATAGAGAAAAAAATGTTTGGCATGATGGCAAGGGCCTTGAAAGTAAGGTCACAGCATGCAGTAGAAATGAGACCAGGCATGGGTTGATTAAATGGGAGGCAAAGGTTATTACTGGAGATTGCAAGGGTATGAATAACTCACCAATCATCAGTGAAACAAATAGGAGCTGGACAAAATCAGTTATAGAAATAAGAAATGAACAAAGAACAAGCATTTGACATACGTAAAATGCATCTGGTACACTATCCATACATTTAGATGCAACGTGGAGATGCAGTCCAGTAAAGAAAGATCAAGTTATAAAAGTGTGTTAAACAAATAGTCCAAAGTGAATCCTAGAGGGAGGAGGAAGAAGAAACTCTATCATACACATTTCACTCCTTCCAGCAAAGGACACTTATGACTTCCTGGAATTTCCCCTTTCCTGTATGTTGATGACTGGTACCATAAAATCTTGATAGCTAGAGGGTATCGTAAGTGTGAACATAACACCAGATGAAAAGTAACAGTAACTTGGAAGTGTGTGTGTAGCATTTTTAACCATACTATTGTTATTGAGAGTTTTTCTACAATTGTGTACTTTCTTCCCTTTTTTCTTTTTTTTTCTTTTTTTTATTTCTCATTTCTGTAATAACTATATTCATAATAATAATAATTCTTTACCTAAACTGTAAAGGTTTTCCTTACACTAAGAATAAATTGTTGACTTTCTTTCTTGGTGTGTTTTTTTCTTGCCTGTAACAAGATTTTAGGTGTGACATTTCCTACACATATGCACATAGCGTTGTTTGAGATGTCCTGTGGTGTTCAATGTGGCTTCCAGCTGCTGCTCTGTAGGAGGAAGAAACCCTCATGTATTGTGTATCAAATTTACCAGCTCCACTTGAATGCTTTTCATCTCTTGGGGCAGCCAAAATGGCACTAAATACCGATGCATGGACAACTGAATTAAGCCTTCTGTCTTTAGACTGTATCCTGGGAAACAAATACATTTAGTCTGGGAAAATACTATCTTACCCATGAAATTTTAGTATTTTAATCTTCTTGACATTCCAAAACAAGAAGGCTTCTTTTTAATCTTCTTTTGCAGATGAGTAACATTATTGAGATAACAATGGTAATATTCTTCTCAGTTAACTTCTACTCTCTAAAAAATAGCTATTAAATATATATATATATATATATATATTTTAGATACCTTAAAAAGCTAAAGGACAAAGACAGACACTGCAGAGGACATTTCTCTACTATCCTATCCTATTCCAAGATTAATTTGCAAGATACATGGTAGGAATTTCCCTCAGCAGAAGTAGCCTAGATGACAGACTTAATCCAGATGCTTGCTTAAATAGCTCTTTCAATTAGGTATAGTAAACTTTAACTCTTTAATTAAAATGATTAATTTGAAAGACTAGTGTTTGAATAGACACATATATAAACAAAGATGTAGATCCAAATTCCCAAACTGTAGATAAACTAGGAGACAGATGACTGAATAAGCATGAACTTAGGAATTTTCTATCTAAAAATTCTTTACATCAACAGGCAGCATGTGACATGCCAGTGATTAAAAAAGACAAACAAACAAACAAACAAACAAACCCAAACAAAACCCCAAACCTGCTTAAAATACTAACTGTAGAAAAAAAATAAAAAAGTCACTTCATTTCCCTTTTTTTATTTATGTGCAAATAAGATGAGGCAAATTCTAAGGGATATGAATGTATTGCCTCCACTCTCAGTAAAGATAATTGTGTAGAACCCCAGAGATAAAGGCAGGATAATAAAAAAATCTTAATGCAATTAGGTGGAGGGATCAAGTAATCTCCATCCCTGGATTATGAAAGAACACAAACATGGTATTTAAGGCCTGGTAATTAACATTTTTTATAACTCAATAAAGTCAAGCTTATCACCCAAGAACAGTAAATATATTGAGTATATCTGAAAGAAAATAAAAAGACTCCTGGTTAAACTTACATATGTGACCTCAATGTTTTAAAAGGCCTTAAATATTTTTTTAATAAAATTATGATTACATATTTGAAGATAAATGAGCAATGAGCTAAAATACACTTGAGTTAAGCAAAAATAGATTTTTCTAGATTGACAATTTTCTTCATAAGATAGCAATCTTATCAACCACTAAAATTCATCTGATGTCATCTATCTGAGTATTACTAATGCATCCTTTGGTAAATAAGAAATGACTAGTTATACTAGAGATGACTGATATTGACTAATTTCAGTTATGGAGGAGTTACAAAGTGAATAAGGAGTATGCTCAAAAGCAAACTATCAGAAAATGTTGAATGGGAGGTTATGGTACAAAGAAATTACTTATGTTGACAATCAGTTGTTTTTGAAAATAGTCTTGAGTTTCATCTTCTATTTTCTATAATGAACATTCATTTGCTAATGTTTGAAGCTTGAGAAGAATCATAAATATGGAGAGAAATTGTGTTATTAAGTGGATGGATTTAGATGACTGAGGATCACAATAACAGAAGGAGAATGAACTTTACTCAGAAAATTGGAGATCATGAACAATGAAACAATATGGGAGATGGAAATTTTTTTTTTTATAAATGATCAGGTGGAAAAAGAACAGGCTATCACAATGTGATTCCAACAAAATAATGTAAAGCAGTTGGAAGAAAGCAAATATTTCCCAGAATTTATTAGGAACAGAATTGTCATTAAAGTGTTAGTGTGGCTACAAAAACTGTGAAACCTCATCTGAATAACCACATAATTCTGGTAAGTTCCTTGATTGGGAAAATAACCAAAACACATGCTGAGAAGGACTATGATGAATAGCAGAATGGAAATCAGAAAAATTTAGAAGAATTCAATTTGAGTGGTCTGGCAAAATGAAGCCTAACAAAATTACATCAAGAGTTATGGATATAGGAAGGGAATGAGCTACGTAAGCAACGAACAATTTTTTCAAAGGACACGTATAAATAGGTAGTAAATACATTTAGATGGGAAAATTACACACATACACACACAAATCTAACCCTCATAAGAGTACTTTTCCTGCCTGGACAACATCTGATGATTGAAAAGTTAGAGTAAAAAAAATAAAAAATAAAAAACCGCATTGTAGGTGAATATCAAAAAAGTTGGTAAACGTATGAATAAAGATGATAGAACCTGTAGAGTAGGATACTGGGTGCCACCACTGGGGAGGTGTCTTTCAATTCTACATTTTACCTATTTCCAAAATATTTATCTGCTCAGACGCTCTTTCCTTCGGTAAATGCTGATGTACAGGCAGAACAAAGTGGGCTGAGGAACCAACATTCAGGCAGAGATGTAGGTAGAATCACAAATGTAATTTAATTTGATTTAATTTAAGGTAATATGTACTAGTTCAGCTTCATGCTCCTAAAAATTATGATCAACAGGTCCTATTGTTAAGAAGATACTTCTTGCATGATATCAATTTACATTTTATAGCAGTTAAATATTTAGCAAGCATTATACAAAAGTGATTTCTTATTACCATGTCTTTGTGCTTAGAAACATAGTCATATTTCTTGGTCCTCTTAAGGCTATGAATTTGTGTCATAAGCTTTGAATTTGTCAGTGATGAAACCTCGTTGGGTATAGGTGTTTTTTCAGAGGGATGCTCATCTATGGACATGGTTATGAACATTACTTGAACATGTTTGTGTGCTTCTGTGTGCACAGTTGGTTGGAATTTTTTTGGTGTCTTTGAGCATGTGTTAGTTATTTTGTTTATTTGTTATCTCTTGGGTTTCAGTCTGGATATGCATGTTGAAATACTAGATTACGCAATGATCAATCCATTATTTTTGAAAATAAATTATACTAAGGACTTTTTTTTGTAAAAAATATAGAGGTATTTCTGTATGTTTAATTTTTAGCACTCACAAATGCTGATTTCAGATGAATTTTTCATATAGACAATTGCTAGCTCAAATGAAAATAGAAAAGATAATTTTATTTTTGTGAAATTGTAGTTCATGGAAAGCACTGTAAAATCTTTTCCAACAGCATTTACTTAACATTACATACCTGATGACTTTTGTGGTACATGATCATGGTGAACGTAATTTAGTGAACCACAATAGGTTTGTACACAATATGTAAGTACAACATAATGAAGATTATTTGTCAGCAGAAGCACAGCTTACAAATATTTTAGTCATCATTATCTAGCATGCACTGTATTACAGTGTCACTGCTGACATTACTAACGTGAAGAATGTATTGGTGTTTCCTTTAAAATCCATATATTACAAGGTTATAACAAAGCTGTTCTAAAATTACTGTAGACTAAAACTTAACAGAGGAAGTTAAAATAGAATCCTTAATAGTAAATGTGGTTTAGTTTAGAAAAAAAATCATAAACTTTTCAAGTTTACAGTGCAGCTCCTTTGTTTCCTTCTTGCTTTCTACTGTTTTTCTAGTGCACATATGAAAAAAAAAGATATTTTTTATTAATCTCTCATGGTGCACCTCTCATCAAATATATTACTCCTGCAGGACACTATAAAAAATAAGTTTAGGTGTTCTGATATTTCTTGAATTATTTCTTAATTATCTTTTCTGAGAGAGGTGTGAGCCTCTCTTTCTCTTCCATTACTCACAGGACCCTGAAACTATTAAAATAATACAAGGTATAGTCAGCCAAACAGCATTTGGCTTGGAGAACCACTTGGACAAGAGGTTCTGCAAGTGGAAAAGTGGTCATTTTTCATTAATATCATAAACCTTATTAAAATTAAGCAGAACTAACTATAAAAGTAAGTATAGGATGTTAAGAGTGAAAAAAGTTGTTTCACAGTTAAGACAGATAATAACAGTCAGGACATAAGGACCAGATCCTAAGAATAACTAAGTATCTGAAGTAGAATGAAGCATTTAAGTCCAATATTGTGATTCTTTTTTTTGGACATAATAAATTCTATAAACATTTTTTATGGAGTTTTCACATTTCACTTTTTAACCTGATAATTGCCGAGAGTTATCCCTTCATCACTAGGGTTCAAACAATTAAACAAAAATCACCATTCAGTATCTAGCTCACGCTTGCATCAAATGGGGATCTAGAAGTTAGAAACAGAATAAATCTCATCTGATTTTAGCCAAAAAAAAAACCCCAGAACATATTGGTGACTCCATCTATAGTTAAGTGAGAAAAACAGGTACTTCCAGAGAGCAATGTATTCACTCCTAAGACAGGGTGCAATCACACTCTGGAATTAATTATTTTTCTTCTTTGATTACAAAAGGATTTTCTAGATGTAGTCCTTCCACACTGAGTCACTTTGTTTCAGTACTATTTGCTGCGTGCAATTACTCTGCAAGCACGGTATTAGCTGTCACACAAAAGTTAGCTAGGTTTCTAGGGCCTATGAGGCTAAACACTAATGTGGAAATCATCCTGATAAGATAAGCAAAGGGCCTTTGTTAGCCAATCAGGCATCAGTCATGAGGTGAAGGGTTGGTCTCTGCTGGTCCCTGGAATGGATCATGCATGCTTATGTATTTGTTTGTTTTCAAATTGCAAATATTTTGCAGTCAATTATCTTAGACTAAATGCCTATTTTAAAATGGGTGAAATTAGTTGAGATTAATCCCACTGCTTGTTTTGGTGGTCCTTTGGAAATTAGGTTAGAAGCTGTGTACTGAAGATGCCAATCTTAAAGAGGTGTCCCTCTGCTGAAGTCCTCTGAAATATTTAACATTATTGGTGCTCCCAGACTACATACGGTGGCTTAATGGACCGTTGTTCTCACAAGACACAGGTATATAAACACTAATTTTTATTTTACTAGGTTCAAACCTTCCTTTCTACCTCTCTAGCTGGGATATTAAGCGTCAGGCCCAAAATAAGCTGTATAGGAGTGCTTAAGGACTCATCTTTTTGATGATATAGCATTTCGCTGTAGAAGATGAAGTTTTGGAGGCATTACAGGACTATGAATGAAGAAGCTGTTTCACAGTGGCTAGGACATGTAGAAGGAAATGTGGGTTTAGCCCAATTCTTCACTGGCTATTTCTGGTTTATCCCATAATTGTTTAATGTAAACCACAGAAACAACTCTGGGAGACAGAGAAAACTTTTAGATATCTAAAATAAGTGTAATATAAGTAATTAGCCTTTTGCATCTGTTGTACCCACTAGACAGCTGCTCCAGGAACTCACACATCTGTTTGGGGAGCCTTATTTTCTGACTGAATGTGTTCTTACAGATCATCATCCTTCAGATGAAAAAGCTTTTCTCATTTCCTGATTTTACACTATGATATGAAAAGAAAGCACATTTCTGCTTAATCTTCATTCTGCTAGGCTAGGTAAATTGAGCTGTCCTAGTGTACTCTTACATTAGAAGCTGACTTTCCCTATGTCATTTCGGTAGCCCTTCTTTGTACTAGCTCTGTTATGAATGCATTGCTTGTGGACTAAGATGATCAAAATTATTCAAGGTTTTTTGTTCCATCTCTTTTAACTCTTACCCTAACTTTTTTTTTCTGTTGAGTTTATAAAGCCACGAGCCTTGAGAGTGTATTTACGCAGCACGTACTGCAAGCCCCTCATGTAGATCTAATCAATTGATGCTTTCATAAAATAAAAAGCATCTGACACTATTTTTATAGTATCAATCACATCATTGCACCTTCCAAGTTCTCTTGCTCCTTGCTGTTCTGGTTCTGTGAATAACAGAAAATATTTTTCCTTTACTATTCATTTTATTTATTGGATTTTATGTAAGAGGACGTAATTTCTCTCTTCTTTTTTGTATCTTTTTTGTATCAAATTGTTTCCATTTGAAGTGCAAAGGTTTGTTACTATTATTTCCGTATTATATAGGTCTTTTTGTTAGAACTATATCTGCCCTTTGAGTCAATCTTACGATGAACCAAAAAAATATATTCTTTAATACAATGCTCTTCTGCTTATAGGACAAAGTTCAAATGTTCATCCTACCCAATCCTTATCATGTCTATTATTGTTTCATTTAGCAAAGTAAGAGTTGTTTGCTTTTTTTTTTAGTAGAGATGAAGAAAGCTTTTTGTAGTGTTTGGCTGTTCTATTTATGCTATTCCACTGTAGATTGCTTTAGTTCTTCTCCACAATTTCACGTCAATAATACTTAAAATATGCTAATTATTTTCAGAACATCAATATGTCAATTGCGCAGTAGCTCATGATTAGAAAAATTTTTCATGACAGGTATAATGACAACTAAATTGCACAGTGCTGTTGTTTAATCCACCTGTGCTGGTAGTTGCTGTTTCTGAGGGTGCTGGGGTGCTGGCTGTGTGGCTTCTGCTTTTCCACCCCTTACTCTATACCATGACCAGGTCACACACTTTCCAATAAATTCCAATTAATCACCACCGCCTTTCCTGTCTTTTGATATAAACACACAGATATCATTCCTTTAATCTATGGGCCATCCCTCTAAAATGTCCATTGAGTTAATTTAGTCCATGACTTTGGGGTCCATCTAGCATAACAGTCCTTCAGGGCAAGACAGATGGTGTGTGGTGGTGGAATGTTGCATGCTGAAGCCGTCTTGGTTCCATCACTATTGTGCTTGTCCAGTTCTATCATTTCTGCGCTTTACTTTGTTTCATTAGAATTCGTTCTTCATTAATCTGGGTAATTCTTACTGTAGTACCATTGATATGGCGTATAACAACCATTGAAGTGATGACATACAGCGTTATATAGCAATTAACGTCATATACTTCAAATCATTGACTCATTTCACACAAAATCAAATCCTCACGAGGTATACATTGGACTTCCACATTACCCACCAAGTGCACCCAGGTCCTTGAGCAAGAGCAGTCCCACGGATGGGTTTGCCTTGGCCTGAGGCACTACTAACCCATACTGTGTTCCCCAGGATATTTTTTATGAGCATTACAGGGACTTTATTCCCTTCTACAGTCTGTAAATGTTTTGATTTATCAGGGAAAGTTTGATTGGCAGATCTCCTAGTGTTGACCAACCAGTTGGCCTTTGCTAAATTTGTATACCAATGTTTGAAGGTCCAAACCACCCATTGCGCTCAGTTTTTAGCAGTTCATTTTATTGTTTGATTTTCCCAGAGGCTGGTGCATGACAGGGGATATCATATACCCACTCAATGCTATGTTCTTTGTCCCAGGTGTCTATGAGGTTGGTTTGGAAATGAGCTCTGTTGACTGACTCCATTCTGCCTGGGGTGCCATGTTGCCATAAAACTTGCTTTTCAAGGCCCAGGATAGTGTTCTGGGTAGTGGCATGGGGTGCAGGGTATGTTTCCAGCCATCTGGTTGTTACTTCTACCATTGTAGAGCACATGATGCTTGCCTTGACAGTATTGTGGGAGTGTGATATAACCAATCTGCCAGGCCTCCCCATATTTATATTTCAGCCATCATCTTCCATACCAAAAAGGCTTTAACTGCTTGGCTTCCTTGATGTCAGTGCATGTTTCACATTCGTGGATAACCTGTGCAACGGTGTCCATGGTCAAGCCCACCCCTTGATCACAAGCCCATCTATATGCTGCATCTCTTCCTTGATAGTCTGAGGTGTCATGGGCCCACCAAGTTATAAATAATTCACCCTTATGTTACCAGTCCAGATCCACCTAAGGTGCTTCAGTCCTAGCAACCTGATCTGCCTGCTGGTTCTTTTGATGTTTCTCAATGGCCCAACTCTTGGGTACATGAGCATCTATGTGATGTACTTTTACAACCAGGTTCTCTACGCAGGCAGCAATATCTTGCTACAATGGGGCAGCCCTGCTGGGTTTGCCTCTGCGCTGCCAGTTGCTCTGCTTCCACTGCCATAACCACCCCTGCAGACCATTTGCCACCATTCGTGAGTCAGTATAGAGACAGACCACTAACCACTTTTCTCATTCAGCAATATATAAGGCTAGATGGACAGCCTTCACTTCCACAAACTGGCTCATGGCTTCTACAACTCGTCATGTAGGACTAAGCACAGCAGCCTTCCACCTTCAGTCTTTTTCTTCAGTACAACAGGCACCCAATATGCCAGTGAACAAGGCATATTGCTTTTCATTTTCTAGCAGTTTATTATACAGTGAGGCCTTTTCAGCATGCATCACCTACTTCTCTGGTGAAATTCTGAATTCTTTGCCTTCTGGCCCATCTACGATAAATTCCAGAATTCCTGAGCGACTGAGGTTTCCAACTGGAGACATTTGTGTGATCAGTGTGACCCACAGACTCCACAGAGTCAGTTGCATGATGCATAGAGGGGACCCTTTCTTTGAACATCCAGCCCAACACCTGCAGTTGGCATGCTTCTGTACCAACCACTGCCGAAGCAGCTCAAACCCCTTCATATGCTGCCAATATCTCTTTTTCAGTTGGAGTATAGCAGACTTTGGATCCTCTGTAGCCCCAGCTCCAAAACCCTAGAGGTCAACCTTGGGTATCCCCTGATGCTTTCTGCCAGAGGATCCAGGTAGGGCCATTCTCCCCAGCTGCAGTGTAGAGCACATTTTTAACATCTTGTCCTGCTCAGACTGGCCCAAGGGCTATTGCATGAACTATTTCCTGTTTAATTTGTTCAAAGTCTTGTCGTTGTTCCGGGCCCCATTTAAAATCATTCTTCTTCTGGGTCACTTGATAGAGAGTTTACAATAAGACTGTAATTTGGAATACGCATTCTCCAAAACCCCACAACGCTTAAGAAAGCTTGTGTTGTCTTTTTGCTAGTTGGTGGGGACATAGATGTTATTTTATTTATCACTTCCATTGGGATCTGACAATTCCCATCTTGCCATTTTATTCCCAAGAACTGGATCTCCTGTGCAGGTCCCTTGACCTTACTTCATTTTATGGCAGTGAAGGGTTTGAACTGTTTTCATCCCTTTCTTAAAAACCTCTTATGTTGTGTTGCCCTATACAATAATGTTGTCAATGTATTGCAGTTGTTCTGGAGCTCCACCCTGTTCCAGTGCAATATGAATCAGTCCATGGCAAATGGTGGGGCTGTGTTTCCACCCCTGGGGCAATCGATTCCAGGTGTACTGGATGCCTCTCCAAGTGAAAGCAAAGTGTGGCCTGCACTCTGCTGCCAAAGGGATCAAGAAAAATGCATTAACAGACACATTTGTATCACTACCACAGAGACTTAAAGAAAGGTGAGAAATTTGCTG
Source organism: Limosa lapponica baueri (assembly GCA_002844005.1). Classification (NCBI taxonomy): domain Eukaryota; kingdom Metazoa; phylum Chordata; class Aves; order Charadriiformes; family Scolopacidae; genus Limosa; species Limosa lapponica. The sequence continues at coordinate 87,994 of KZ506021.1, forward strand.
TTGCATAGGGAGAGAAATAACTACGATACATGAAATATTTTTTTCCCCCTATTGTGTTCTATACTTCTCATGACTCCAATTTATCACTATGCTTTTAATTTATTTAAATTCCCACAGGTTATTTGAACATTCTGCAAATGCCAGGTAGCAAAATATATGTTAATGATTACTCTCCCATTTACCACACAGGGAACTTAGGTCTCAGTACTTCCTTATTTTTAAGCATAAGCCATATTGATATTTCAGCAAATTTCTGTGCAGGAAAGGCTGACCCTTTTCTATCTCCCCAGTGCCTAATTACCGATTGAAAGAGAAGAACCTAATGAGATTCAACAAGGGCAAATGTAGGGTCCTGCACCTGGGGAGGAAGAACCCTAGGCACCAATATAGGTTAGGGGTGGATCTTCTGGAAAGCACTACTGAGGAGAAGGATCTGAGACCCCTAGTGGATAGCAAGCTTTCCATGAGCCAGCAATGTGCCCTTGTTGCCAAGAGGGCCAATGGAATCCTAAGCTGCATAGGGAAGAGAGTGGCCAGTAGGTCGAGGGAGGTCATTCTCCCCCTTCACTCTGCACTGGTGAGGCCACAACTGGAATACTGCGACCAGTTCTGGGCTCCCCAGTTCAAGAGAGACAGGGAACTACTGGAGAGAGTCCAACGTAGGGCAACAAAGATGATTAAGGGATTGGAGCACTTCCCTTACGAGGAAAGGCTCAAAGAGCTGGGGCTCTTTAGCCTGGAGAAGAGAAGGCTGAGGGGAGACCTTATTTATGTTTACAAGTATCTAAAGGGTAGGTTGAAGGATGATGAAGCCGGACTCTTTTCAGTGGTTTCCAGCGATAGGATGAGAGGCAACGGGCACAAGCTGGAACATTGGAAGTTCCATTCAAACACAAGGAAAAACTTCTTTACAGTGAGGGTGACAGAGCCCTGGAACAGGCTGCCCAGGGAGGTCGTGGAGTCCCTTTCTCTGGAGATTTTCAAGACCTGGCTTGATGCAGTCCTGAGTAATGTGCTCTAGGCAATCCTGCTTTAGCAGGGGAGTTGGACTAGATGATCTCTAGAGGTCCCTTCCAAATCTGACAACTCTGTGATTCCATGATTCTGTGAAAGGATGGAGGTTTGTATTGGTTTTTGCTGGGATAGAGTAAATTTTCTTCATAGTATCTTGTATGGCACTATGTCTTGGATTTGTGATCAAAATGATATTGATAACAGAGGGATGGTTTAGTTATTGCTGAGCTGTGCTTACACAGCATCATTTTCTGCTTCTCACCATGCCCTGCCAGTGGGTAGGTTGGGGGTGCACAAGAAGTGTAGAGGGGACACAGCCAGGACAGCTGACCCCAACTGACCAAAGGGATATCCCATACCATATGATGTCATGCTCAGCAATAAAACTAGGGGGAAGAAGGAGGAAAGGAGAGTGGTTGGGGTTATGGAGCTTGTCTTCCAAAGTAACTGTTACGCATGACGAAGTCTTGCTTTCCTGGAGATGGATGAGCACCTACCTGACAATGGGAAATAGTGAATGAATTCCTTTTTTTGCTGTGATTGTGAATAAAGCTTTTGCTATTAAACTGTCTTTATCTCAAAGCACATTTTCTCTTTTTTACCTGTTAATTCTTTCCCCCATCCCACCAGGAAGGGAGTGAGCAAGGAGTTGTGTGGGGCTTATCTGCCTATGGGATTAAACCACAAGGTTTTGGTTAAATCAAACAAATCACAGAATAGTAGTCCGGATGAATTACCTTCCATAAAGCAATAATTTCTCCAGAAAGCAACAAATATCTGTGGTCTGGACTTCTGGAAATTTGGAGACACTCATTATCCTTGAAAGACTAGAGGGTAATAAACGGATAGAAGTGAGATTTGTGTGAGTGGAAGAGAATGGAAGATGGGAGAAACTCTTTTTACTAGAAGAACAAACCAAGGCTTTCAACTGGACTTCAGTGATGAATAGAAACTAAAACGTTAAACAAAACTAATTTTATTATGAAAAATATGAAGGTTTGTTCAGCCTTGGGAGGAAGGCTTGGGGGATTTGTTGGACAGCTGTTTATGATCATAAGGTGGCTGGGAAGAAAGCACAAAGACATTTCATCTTTGGTGATTTCTCTGACTGCGAAAAGTGAAACCAGCAGAAGCTGACAGGGCTATGATAAGATCCTCTTAGAGTCCCTTCAGTGACCTCTGCAAGACTGACTGCAGGTTTTGTGGTTCATTTAGGAAAGAGTCAGGGGGAAATAATAACTTTTCAGTAATCAATCTATGTGTACGTGTACTCAAAATGTAGTGGATTAAAAAGCCCTCGGCAGCTGAGATGGCCTGAAACAATTCTTTTACCCTGAAGCATAAGTACCCTAAATTTAGAAAAGAGGACATTGAAGGTTTGCCCTCTGAAAGAAGAGATAGTTCCTAACACTTATTTAAAAGTGAATGGTCTTGATAGAGGAGCCATTCCTTATGTTAATCAGCGTATTGCTCATTCTGTGCAAGTATGGCTCTATTCCTCTGAGACGGAAGAACTGAATGCAAAATCATTTTTTTGCTCTTCACCACTTTCCTCACCCTCTTATGAATTCCCATTAGAGTTCCTTGAAGTAGCCTCTTGACAGTTCTTTTAAGTGATCTTGATCTTGGGATCACTGAGTATCATTTAATGTGATTAGAGCATCTCTTCATACAAAGATATACTTCCACATTACAGATGTGATTTTTTTTAAAAAAAATAATATATTGCTTTATCTTCCTTCTTTTCCAGACATATTTAGTGTGGGGTTTTGGTTTCGTGTGGGTTTTTTGTTGTGTTTATTACTGACCTGGAACTCTGAAAACAAAATACTAGTCCGGGAGGGTGTGGGAGATTACTGGTTTCCTCAGAAGATTTAAATAATTCAATGAAATAACCATTGAATCTTAAGACTAGATTGTTGTTACAAACATTACGGATGCATCACTGACCCATTTAAGCCTAGCTTTTTAAAATTTGTAGTGTCATCAAGTCATTCTCTGTGAAGTAGAGCTTTCTGCTTGATCTGGGTCACTCAGGATGACAGAGGGAGAAGTTAATGTAAAATCTTAAGCTTTGTCCTCTTAATTTGTCTAGGTCACCATGCTAAATGAGAGCTGTAATCACACAAGATCATATTGATACTCAAACATGGAAAAAGGCACAATCCCTTTGATCTCCTTTTTATGTTCATATTGCTGCAACATGATGCTTCCCTCAGGTTACCAGTACCAAATACTTTGTTTGGTGGGCTGCAACATAGTCTTATTCCCTGGGAAACTACTTTGGCATCCTGTGAATGAGGATTCAGGGTGAGACGCTTCAGGCAGTGAGAAACAGGAGTCCTTATCAATGTATGCGAGGAATATATCAACTTTATTGCTAAAGGTTTTCTTTCTTTTCACAGTGCCTACCCATGGGAGTAGGAAGGATCAAGTCTGATAATGAGCCTTTATGCTGAGATTGTCCTTCAAAGCTCCTCCATCGTGTCAGTGTGACTCAGAATTTTTTTGCCCTCTGTTTCCAGGATCTGGTTTTCGTTCATAAAGTAACTTTTGCATCTGAACAAAATCATAACCTCCCACCTAGCTTGCTGCCCAGGTGTAACTGAACAGGAGAAAAAAAAAAAAAAAAAAAGCAAGCATGCCAGTCCTTGCTACTGAAACACATCCCTGTGACACACCCACACACCAAGGGGAAATACTGCAACCTTGTATTTGCATCCCTACCTTGGGATGATCACTTCAGAGTTTTTATTTCAGTACCACTGATTAGAGAATATGTTGGATCACAAAGTGGACAGCAAATGGTGAGCATTTAAAAAGCCAAACAAAGTGGAAAAAGATGGAAAATGAAAGACTAGCTGCATGATAGGTAGTCTATGTTCCTACATTGGAGGGCAGTCTATGGGGTGGAGACATTGGCAGAAGGTGGCCAGATCTTTTCCAGGGCTGTAAAATAGTTTTCTCAAACCAATAGTGAAGGTACGAAAGAAATAAAAGAAAAGGAAAAAAAATTATTGAGAAGTCCTAGAAATAAGGATTTACATTTAATACTTCTGTGCTCATACATTATCAAATTAGGATATAAGACTGATTCTATTTCAGCAGCCCTTCAGCAGCCCATGTCCTTACATGGACAGTAAGATTCCATGTTGTGATTGCTTGCATTTTAGGCTTGCCTTATGCCATTTTGAAACAGATAAGCAACTCCAAAGCACTTGGCCAACTGATTTACCAGCAGGAACTGAGACGTCAATTTTTTCTTCTTATTGAAATGCAAGCTGAGCCTTCCCAAAGAGAAGGAAAACCATAAAGGCTTGGTTTTAGCCCTTATTTTTGTTTTCTTCTGAACCAAAAATATTATCCACAGGAACAAACAATCCTGCATGATTTATTTGGATGTTGTTAGGTATAAGGAGACCTGGATATGGTTGTTTGTGGGTTTTTTTGCTTTTCTGTCAGACTTCTTCCCAGGTTTTTTTTTTGGTGCCCTGTATATAGAAAGTCACAGTGGTGTACTTTCCTGAAATTTATACCATTCATTATTTTTGCAACAGGAAAAAGTTTCTTGTCCTGTCTGGAAGTTATTAGCTTTTAAGTTCATGTCTTAGACTCCTGTTAAACACTTGTTTAAGTTAATATGTGATGTATATATGCTGATATGGTCGGGAGCTGTCTTTGCTGGGTAAAAAAACTGGCTGGAGGGCCAGGCACAGAGACTGGTGGTGAATGGAGTTAGATCCAATTGGCGGCTGGTCAAAAGTGGTGTTCCCCAGGGCTTGGTACTGGGGCCAGTTGTCTTTAACATCTTTGTCAGTGATCTGGATGAGAAGATTGAGTGCACCCTCAGTAAGTTTGCAGGCGACACCAAGTTAGGTGGGAGTGTCAACCTGCTTGAGAGTAGAAAGACATTGCAGAGGGATCTGGACAGACTGACTGGATCAATGGGCTGAGACCAATGGTATGAGGTTCAACAAGGCCAAGTGCCAGGTCCTGCACTTGGGTCACAACAACCCCATGCAGCGTTACAAGCTTGGGGAAGAGTCTCTGGAAAGCTGCCTGGTGGAGCTGGCTGAACATGAGCCAGCAGTGTGCCCGGGTAGGCCAAGAAGGTCAACAGCATCCTGGCCTGTATCAGGAACAGTGTGCTGAGTAGGACTAGAGAAGTGATCGTCCCCTTGTACTGGTGAGGCCCCACCTTGAATGCTGTGTCCAGTTCTGGGCCCCTCACTACAAGAAGGACATTGAGGTGCTGGAGCATGTCCAGAAAAGGGCAACAAAACTGGTGAGGGGTCTGGAGAACAAGTCTTATCAGGAGCAGCTGAGGGAGCTGGGGTTGTTAGGCTGGAGAAAAGGAGGCTGAGTGAAGACCTTATCGCTCTCTGCAGCTACCTGAAAGGAGGTTGTAGAGAGGTGGAGGTTGGTCTCTTGCCCCAAGTAACAAGTGATAGGACAAGAATAAATGCCCTGAAGTTGTGCCAGGGGAGGTTTAGATTGGCTATTAGGCAAAATTTTTACACTGAAAGGGTTATTAAGCATTGGAACAGGCTGCCCAGGGAAGTGGTTGAGTCACCATCCCTGGAGGTATTTAAAAAACAGATAAACATAGTGCTTCGGGACATGATTTAGTGATGATTTTTTTTCAGTGCCATTAGGTTAATGATTGGACGAGATGATCTGAAAGGTCCTTTCTAACCTAAGCAATTCTATGATTCTTGGATTCTATATATTTTAAAGGTTCCCCTACTTGATATTTCCTGGTATTTCTTCTTTCTTTAACCAACATCTGATTATTTCAGAATAAAGGACAGTCATATTTAGTCTTGGTGTCTTGCTAAAACAAAGAAATGAAGGCCAACAGCTAGATAGTTACTCTCTTTCTGAAGACAAAATTTCTGGATGGGCCAAAACCGGTTTCTTTCTATATTCACTGAACAAAGAAATTGTGAATCTCAATCATTGGAAAGCCAAAAACTGAAAGGAAAACATCTGTGTGTTTTACATTGCAGAAAAAAAAAAAAAAAAAAAAAAAAAAAAAGAGAGGAAAATTATTAATACATACAGGTTTATGTGTGACTATAAAAAGTAGTTTATGTGAGAATGTATAGGGAAGACAAAGAAAGATATTGAGATCTACCTGTGAAAGTTAAAGACTAGCAAATAATACAAGCAAATATGTCTGTTAATATGCATGCAAGTTAGTGTTTGCTAGATCAGAGTAGTCATGAATATTCAGATGATTATCAGATGCTTCAAACTTGTAAATATTTAACTTACAACCTTGTTCTAGTTTTGTGTTTTCATTTTCCATAAACTGTTTGCTGTTCATTACTTGTTTTATGTTATAAAGCAGAAATACCAATGATCTGTCATACAGTTCAAATAATACTGTAGAGAGTACAAGTAATCGATTTATGAACAGTTTATGAACAACCCATAGAACAACTGCTCTTCCCACAAAGTTTGAATGCCAATGAACAAAAGACATCTTGAGCTTTAGGATAAGCTTGTGCACAACAGTACTAAATAATTTAACTGCTGGATTCACTAGCACTACTTGACCAGTTTTAATTGAAAAGAATCTGGCTGTCTTTTCTTTGCAAAGGTGGAGAACGTATTTCACATATTTTCAGATCCCAATGTTAATTAATGATTGCCTTTTGTATTTGGAGGATCATTTCATTTTTTTTTCCCTGGAGCATCCTGTATGGAAGAATAAGGCCTCTTTCCCAGCAGGATGTACCCCAGTGTCCTACAAGGATGGGTTCTGGTTTGGTCTAAATGAGGAACATGGTGAAATTTATGACCTCAGTAAATGACTGTGATGATTTATACTGCACAGAACAGTGCCAATGGGGAGAAATCTGTGTCTGTATATAGGCCAAGTAATAAAAGCAACTCACAGTACAAATAATATTTAAGATATTTAAATGTTTATGAAGGAAGAAAAGTTATTGACTTTAGGTTAGCTTGCTCTTAAGATGTTAAATCATGAAAAATGTACATGTGTACAATGGGAAAAGTCACATGTGAGAGGTGCCCTTCCTCATCCCGCTGTAAAATGATAGCCTTGCCTTGAAGAGCAATGATATCTCTCTCCAGAGAGGGGCATCTTTATACATCAGCCTTGGAACAGCTCCTGAGCAACAGGCAATGTTTCAGTCACTGTAGCAGGCAGAGCTTGGTGTGGAGTACAGATTGCAATACACTTGCTGGACATGTTTTCATTGCAGTTTTACTGTGGACCTTGTGAGCAAAGGTCCAGTTACTCCTTGTTTATACTGTGCATGCTCCTCAATAGTTTGCAAGGATCCCCTGAGATCTCACTGTGGAGGCTCTTGCTCATCCACTTCTTGCAGGAAATATCTTATATTCCGTTCTTTCTGCACAGTTAGTCCAGGTCTCTTATATGCTGACCCGAAGACAATTTTGCATCAGTGAATGTTAACAGGCCTGACTGTAGTGAAAACAATGTGTCTGCAGATAATTCAAAGAAAGCAGAACCATTGCTGGAAATCTGTTCCACCTTCTGAACATGTTACAATCCTTGATAAAGCCTCATTTAAATATACATTTTTGAATCACATAGCCTTTATAAGTTCCAAAACTAGAGAAAGGTGTAAACAGAAGTGTCAGCCAGCACTTCTGGTTCCTGAAAAGACAGTTTGAATTAAAGTGAGAGCCTCTGAAAAGTATAAAGACTGCCTGAGGAGGGAAATGTCAGGATGTATGCCACATGACAGTGCAGCTTGCTGGTAGTTGCAAGACCAATTCTTATCTCATGAGGGAATAAGAACAGAGTGACTCTGATGGAGGTCAGCATGAGATGAACACATTCCCTGGGAAGTGAGTAGCAATATCAGTGAACCCATAGTCCTGTTTCTGAGTGTGTTATGGCCCTTAATATGAGCCAAAAGAAAATATGAACTGTTAACATTACAAGCATTTGAGAGTGTTTCCAGTTGCAAAGCTCTGAAATGAGTGTGGAAAAAATATATCACCTGAGACACTGTATTTCCCATTACTGTCAGGTACCAGTAAGATAACGCATCAAACAGGTGAGAAAATTATCAAACCAAATGCACTCTTAAAATCCACATTTATTGTAAAAGACAATTTCTTTCTTTACCAATAAACAAAACCACTAAAAATGAGTTTACATTAATTATGTGGGGTAGCAACAGCGCAGCCACATAAATAATTTTAAGTGAAAATGTGTATAGCTCCTCTTGCATTTAAATACTAATACAAGTTATTGAGTCAAATCCACAGATAGCACAATTGATTTAGCTACCCTGAATTTGTGTGATCTATGATTATTTGCACAAGCCACATGTTTGGCTCACTGTATAGACAGATGTGGGCTGGGCTAAAAAAGCAGATAGTAAGATTCTTATCTGCTGATTTAACCATTGCTTTCTCATGGATCAGATGATGTGTTTGTGGAACATTTGGGAAAATAAGTTCAAAACTTATTTTTATTAGCTTTTGTGCAAGCACCATAAAAACCTATTGTTGTAATGTTCAAAAAAAAGGGCCTGAGCTAAACCCTATCAAGTTTCCCATTGATCTCAATAGGTTTTGTAGCCTAGAGGGAAGGAACATAATCCTGCATAAAGTGAAAGAAATTCAGGTTTAGATTTTATGCACCTAAAAATGGTTATAGTAACTTACTACTTTATTTTGTAAAAGTTGCTGAGAATTTTAAGTCTCTTTAATTTATTGGGTTTTATTTCTTCTCCTCTGAGGTAAACAGCATTGTGAAATAAGCCTTTTATGGACTGTACATAGGAAAACAAAGGAGAACAATTATTTGAAATACAATGCATTGTAATGGGATTTTTACATGTGTACTCTCTGTTGCTGAATACCTGTTAGAAGTACTAAGAAGAAATTGTATCATTGTTTTGCATCCATTGCATTGTATAACAAATAGTCATTGAAATAATTTTCTTTGGTCATTTGTTTGTTCAGGCTATTATTCCAGTTTCAGTTGTTTGGCACTATTATAGATACAGAATAAGTTCTAATATAGTTGTTAGGGCTATCAGTTCCGGTCTTACCACCTCTTACATAATATGCATCTTTATAACTGCTTATATTTAATACACGTAACATTTGTGTTTCACAACTTACACTGGTGGCTCATTCTAAGTAAATAATTATTACATATATTTTAGGTTTTCGGTTGTATGCTATCATAATCATGTCCATTATTAAAAACAAGATTATTTCATTGGCTATACTTAGGAATTGTTTTATCCAGAGGTATAACAGTGAATTCTTGCTAATAACTCAAATAAGGACTGTTAAAACTTATCTGTTAGAAACTAGACTAAAAAAAGTTTGACTAGAAGCAAATTAAGTTTATTACTTTAACAGAAAACAGGATTACAGGGAAGCTGACTGGAGCTACAATACAAAGTAGGAATACAAGTATGTGAGGAGCAAGCAATGTGCAAGCGTGCAAGGTTAGTACTGAAAATCTAAATATTAGATTCCTTTCATAAAGCTAAATAGAAACAAAAGTTAAGCATGTAGACATTATATGCAAGTGATATACTTCTTTCCAGGCCATTTCCCTCCCCACTGCGAAGAGAAAGAAGAGGAGAGGAGAGGAGAGGAGAGGAGAGGAGAGGAGAGGAGAGGAGAAGAGAAGAGAAGAGAAGAGAAGAGAAGAGAAGAGAAGAGAAGAGAAGAGAAGAGAAGAGAATATGCAATGCTGCAAACCTGTGAAAATGATAAAGATTGCACAGGAATGATGTATTAGCTTTCTGCATCCACTCATGAAACATAAAATTGAATCTTCCCCAAAGAACTGGTACCTGAGTTTGGAAAGCACAAGTGGATCCATTTTAAAAGATTGTGGTAGTCCTACCATTCATAGAATTGCCTAGGTTGGAAGATCATCTAGTCCAAACAAAAAAAAAAAAAAAAAAAAAAAAAAACAAACCAACACTAAACCATATTCCCGAGCGCCATGTCAACTCGTCTTTTGACTATCTCCAGGGATAGTGCCTCAACCACTTCCCTGGGCAGCCTATCCCAATGCTTTCAGTGAAGAAATTTTTCCTAATATCCAACCTGAACCTCCCCTGGCGCAACTTGAGGCCATTTCCTCTTTTCTTATGGCCTGTGACTTGGGAGAAGAGACCTACCCCCTGCCTCTCTACAACCTCCTTTCAGGTAGTTGTAGAGAGCGATAAAGTCTATCTTTCAAATAATCCAGTGAGCAGGAGAACATACATTGGAAACAGATATATTGATTCCAGCTAAGGAATTTCAGACCTACAATTTCCGTTACTGAAGGGCTATGAACTTTTGGATAGTCAGGGAATTCTTTATTCCAGCAAATTAATATGAGGTACCTCCTTCTCTGCGATCTTATCTGTGGTTTTGCACTAAGGTGAGATTCAACAGAAGTTGAAAAGTAGCTCCTAACCAGAAATGCCTAAAACTTACTGATTATACCTCTCTCCTATCATATGTGAGTGAATCTTCTCAGATCTTAGAAGTCCTCAAGTCTTAATTTACCCCTTTGTCAGTGAGAGCTATAACTGCCGGCCTTCTGAGAGCTGGCTCTAGTTCATTAGTTTTGCTCTGATGATGACAACTGGATTTTGGACCTTGAGTATTTGGACTGTTGCATTATCAATGCGTGTAACCAAATTAGCCTTTACTATGCCTGGCACAGGACTTGGTGGATGTTATAGCTATGTTACTCGAATTTAAACCAAACAGTAGGGAAAAATACCAAGTTTTACGAAATAATTAGATGCATCCGTTTTTATTTGTTTTGTAGTACAGGCGTGAATGTATTCCTAAAGTTTTTGTTTCTGACACTTAAATAATATTTTGGGACTAATCCTCAGTGGATAATAGCTGGGCTGGTATTTAAATAGTAGCCTCCTTTTGTGTATCTTTTTGCATCTTCTCTCAAAAAGATTTTTAGACCTTGAAGAAAAGATTAGGGGGAAGCTTATATCTGTGCTTTAGTGGAAGAAGAAAACATTTATATATATTTACTCTAATACAAAGAAATTTAAGAACTATATTTACCCTGACATTTGGGATAGATTTTAGAGTAAGTGACTTTTTAAAATTTATTTTCTTTATTTCTCTTTTTATTTTGGTTCAGCTGAGATGCCCATTTCCCACACGTATTTACAACCCGACATTGGATTATCTTAGCATAAGCAAAGAAATTGCAAATGTTCCAGTCTTTAAAAATTTAATTGGATCTATTTTTGAATCCTAGTTTGACTGTACAGTGCCCAGAGGGAGGCACAGAAATGTCTTTAAATGACGTAAAATAGTATTTCTATTCATAAAAATGTCACAGCTTTACACTCCAGTATCTCATAGCTCTGCAGGCTAAAAGTGAGTGCAAGTCTCAAGGGGACAATCTTCTTCCCTGTGGAACAAAGTGCTTCACTATGGTCTTACAGAATCAAAAGATATAAAACTTCTACTTTAAGAAAACAAAGAAACAAACAAAGAAACAAAAAACAGCAAAGAAGGGAAGGATAGCTACAAGAAAAACTGGATGTTAATTTTACTTATCCCAAGCTTGAAACAGGTTCATGTAGGGTGAGAATACAACAGTTCAGGGATTGTTTTTTGTCAAGGAATAAAAGTTCCTTTGACAACGTGGGTACTGTTTTATAAACAAACCGTTTGAAATTGTTAAGGATCTGACTATAAGAAAAATCCTATCAAACTAAGCTAAAGGGCAGTTACAGTTGCCAGAAGTGTATGGCAGATATAGTGGTATACCACAACACATGTAAAAGAATCAGGGTATGTAGGTGGTGTATATCAGTCTAGTTTCTAGGATATCAGTACATAGACAATAGAAGACATACCATTATCTCAAAAAAAACAATATGTATTTGTCTCATTCCTCTTTCTCCTCCACTTCTCAGAGAGAAATAGCATAGAATTGGCACCTTCTCTTTCACAGCAAATTTCATTGTAACATTAATCTTTAAGGCATCCTGACTCCTGTTCTTGTTTCCCACAAATGTCTTCATCTTGAACCAGCAGGTATTTTGTATACTTTAGGGGGTTTTTGTTCTATTTCCTCCCCTTTACATTTTTACATATAAAATAGTATTGTTGTCTTTCACATTGCATTCAAGCATCTTTTCACAGGTGTTTTAAAATCTCTTCTACTTTCTGGCTTTATTTGACCTCTCTGTACTAGTCCTTCCTACTTGCTGGATCTCAGACACTGAATGAAAGCAGATCTGGCAGCTTTCAGAAGTCTTAGTGGTAACTGAACAAAATCAAGTAACAGAACTAAAATGAATCAGAAAAAAAAAAACCAACACAAAACCAACTAAACCAACCAGCAAACAAACAAACAAACAAAACAGCCATCAGATAAATATGAGACTCAAAGGAGTTCAACAGAATAGTTTAAAAACTCAACAAATTTCAACTTTTTAGATAATTCAGGGGTAATGCAAAAGATTTGAAAAAGCACTTTACTAATAAAGAATGGGTGCCAGTAGGAAAGAAGACAGCTGGAAGGTAACTTAATTTCTGACAAGCATCCATTCACTGGAAAACAAATAATGTTTTTTAATAGCTTCAGCTAATTCTGGCAAAGCAGTTTAACTATGAATCCGTAATACATGAGGAATACAAAACAAGAGAGCATTGAGAGCATTTTAATCTGGAAAAAAAAATAATTAAAAAGTGTTAAGGCTTAGGAAAAAACAATCAAAATTGAAAGGATCTTAAATATATTTGACACTAAGTAATAGCTAGTTAGAAAATTAGTCTTTAAGAAAATCTTTCTGGGTGAGGGTTAGCCTGACTACCCTGAAAATTGTGCATTAGCTGTTATAGTGCTCTAAAGAATCAAAAGTATTAAGACAGTAAAATACACTGGGTTCACAAAACAACATATATGGTGATACATTTCAGTTACATCTGTGAATTAAAAAGACCAGACCACAGTCTAAGCACTGGCACATGGCTGTTTATCTTATCAAATTATTAGTATGAACATCAATACCATTACTGCCCATGACAAACTAACAGTCTCCACAGGTGACTTAATTGGTAGTAGATAACTTGGATGCTGCCATGCAACATAGCTTTTTAGACATGAATCACACCATTCTACTAACCCAAAGGGGTATCAAATGGTCTTGGGCCTGTTTTAAATGCTAGTATAGGTGTAGTGTTACTGATACACAACACAGCATAAAACAATGACCCGTTTCCAGTTTAGAAATAGGGCAAGAACCATAAAAATGAAAGCAAAAAACTGTGGGAAAGGAGGTGGAACAGAAGTTCCCATGGGAATAGTGAACTCCATTGCATCAGAAGACAAATGTTTTATTATTCTGAATAAAAATAGGAATCTTAATTAATTATTTTTACCACTGTACACAGATGCACCAGCTGGTCTTTGTCAGGATTTTTTATAGTAGCACTGAAATAAAAATAATAAAGGCAGGAAAGTAAATGGGTAAAATACATTGCTTAGAATAAGTTTATCCCCACTACAGGCATATATAAACTATATTTAGAATATATATCAGAATGTGTAATTAAACAATTTGTAATAGCATGTCAACAAAAGATTCTAAACTTGAAGGTGCAGGGATCCAACACAAATAAGGAAAAGTTTGAAAATGTCTTCAAGGCCTCAGGAGACTCTCAAAAGAGTGCAGAATAAAGCTGAGTTCACGACCAAGGAGACTTTTTTGCCTCTAATACATAGCCTAGAAAAACAGTGTGGCTCTGAGATGCAATGGGTGAGGTAATAAAGTGATCACTATCGTTAATCATTATAGAGAAACAAGACAATAAAAATATATTAAATGAAGTGTTGACAGAAACATTTTTATAATAAATAGGACAAGGAAATGTGTGTCTAATCAAAGATCCCCGAACTTGAAGTGTCCAATAGTTCCAAATTGTTTAATAATTTTGAGATGTTGGTGTTAACAGAAAATTCGCAGAAGGTAATTGGAACTATCTCACCCTCACTGCATTCTGTCCCATCTTCTGACATGATTTTGAAACTCCAGAGGCTACCATTTAACTTACTTTGAGCTCTTATTTTGTGCTTTCCAGATTGATGGTTGCTCATGTTCAATAACTATGATTGTGCACTAGATCAGGAATCACGAGGAGCTCAGCTCTTCCAAGCACAGACGGCAGAACAAGGTAATTTTTTCCCTGTGCCCACATAATCTAACATTTTGTGCAGTATTTTGTTTTGATTTGAGAACTGTACTACTTAGTCTCAGAGATCACCTATGCTGCTTGTTTCCTTTTTTTAGGCAAGCGTGTCCAATAATCCCCTTTGGTTAGCTGAGCTCTGTTTTTTATGAAACTGTCTTCTGTTACAGAAAGATAAGTTATGGCTGATGCCTTAGGCTATAGAAGGTCAAAATATGTTTTTGTGAGTCTATAGGGCACTAGCAGAGGAGCAGTGCCTGTAGCCATTACTCCTTTCCATCTGTCCTGTCTTCTTGATATGTTTGTGAGTCAAGTTGAAGTCTCAGAAGTGCTTGGTGTCTTCAGTCAGTTAAAGGAAGTGCTGTTTCGTGTCCAGATGTTACATTTCTTTTTCACTGGAGAAAACTCAGTTAGCTTATCCTGTTAGTGTGATCGAGTGGTATATCTTTCTGTTGAGACAGAAGTTAAAGGGGCAATCAAGTGGAGAAAGGAAAAAAAAAGAAAAGAAAAACCCCAATGACCTTTATATGATACATTAAAACTAAGCTAATTTTCACAAGGACTGTTTATCTCATCTATGGGGAAAGAAACTTATTTTAATATGAGTTCATCTCTAACTTTGCTGCTTTTTGTTTTCTCTTTCTCGAACGTCAATATCTAAACCTACAAAGTGTCCATATTCTTAAACAAACATGCTGCTTCTCTTACTATTGGTTCAAGGATGAAACCGTTTGTTCTGCTTCATTTAGAAACTGTGTTGTTGTTTATATTATGCCATTGTCATAAAACAATATTTTCTTCAATTAAACACAAATTTTACAAACTGAAAAACGTCAACATAAGTGTTTCTCAATCTCCTTTACTTACAGGCAGGACATTCACTTATTTATGTGATTTAAATACACGCACACACACACATATATTCACAGAGTTCCTTCACAGAGATGTTATAAAAATGCATTAAATGATGGGTATATTATATAATTCATTTTCAGTGTTACCTGCATATGACAGAACAGGCTTTTTCTGCCTTTCATTCAATTATTCAAACTTATTAAGAAGCTTATGAGAGAAATATAATGCTGGTCTTCTCCATATCCCTACTATAATAGCTTAATTTAAATATACATTATAGTTTTTTACAGAACAACGGTATTCTTTAGTTTTCTTCACTGGCATGATAGAGGCTTCAATGCTGTACGATTTCTGAGCTTGATGGAATTGGGGGAGGATGACTGTTTTATCAACGTTTTTGCAAACAGCTATGCAAGATGTTTAAGGTTTCAGTCGGACTCTGGTTTGTAATGCTAAGCACATTGGTCAAGATTTAGAGCATTGGACGTACCTTCCTTTCTAAAGTCTGTGGTTTTTGAGAATGTTTTCCCTGCTGGACATCTTGCAAAAAATAAATACATGTAATAAGTAAATACTTAAATACTCTCTTCAGTAATTAAGACCAATTGAATGAGTGCATTTATCCTTTTTAAATGTTTTCTTTATTCATTCATAATATGAGCTAGGAGTCTCCACTCTTCTTATAATCAAAAGAATGAAAAATTCACTTTCAGAGTACTAGTCGTTTCTAACTAACCTTTAAAAAAGCTCTGATAAATCTCCTCTTTTTCTCCTCTGACTGAAAAGACTAGATTTCTGTCTCGGACATAGAGACATCTATGCTGTGGCATCTAAAGTTAGGTAAAATTAATCCCACTCCAAATTTTTCCAAAAGTCACTGGGAAAAGTACAGCATCAAGCTTAGGGTGTTTGGTTAATAGAATTGACAACTGTCGTTTCCAATTTTTCTCTTTTGTTAAGACTGAAATGGTGTGTAGGCTTTTTCATATGGGTCATCCATAAATCATTCGGGAATGAAAATTATTTATTACTATATTCTATGAGTATCTATGAATATCTGTTATTTTATCTTTGTATAATAACGATCTGCAAATAATCACTATCATTGGACTATTGGTCTGAGATTAATAAAGTTAAGAAAAGGTCAATTAGATATAGTATTTTGATGAGTATTGAGTTTGATTTTGAAGGTTTTCTAGTTGTCATATAAAATATCAAGGGGAATGTGGCTGTGTAATTTTGTAAGAGGCAATAAACTGAATATTACTTTACAGGTAAGTCCTACACATCACATTATATCCTGTCATATTTTCAGTTTAGGTCCTTTTTTTTTTCTTAACGTTTCTGGTAACTATTTTCCACAGTCATATGTAAGTACTGTATTGTGCATGTCATAGTAAGATTTTTGGTTATCCTTTTACAGTTCATAATAAGCATGAAAAAGATATCTTTTGAAATGTCTGTCACTGAGGCACAGGTACCTATAAATTGCACTAAGCCCTGGCTGTCATTCTAAATGTGTTTCACCTAGAACATTTTTTAAATCTGGGAGAAATGAGCTTCTTTTGTCCAGTACCGTGACTTTTTCTTTTTTTTTTTAATTTTTGGTGGTTTTTTTTTTTCCTTACAGTAATAAGTAATCAAGCTTTATTTTTG
>KZ506021.1:109642-146765 GCA_002844005.1 Limosa lapponica baueri
TGTTCCAGTGTTCTGCCACCCTCCAAGTAAAGTTGCTCCTCATGTTTAGGTGTAACTTCCTGTGTTCAAGTTTGTGCCTGTTACCTCTTGTCCTGTCACTGGGCACCACTGAAAAGAGACTGGCCTCATCCTCTTGACACCCACCCTTTAAGTATTAAGTTTGACCATTTTGCTTTCTGCTCAATATCTGTGTGAAAGTGGATCAACTGCTCATGTCAATCTAAAAATTTAGAAAGAGCAAATAGTTTCATCATCCAAGTATTTTCACAATTACTAAAATGCAAAGTTATTCTATGACAGTATTATCTTTATTTTGTCAAGTACAGGGAAAATAATGGACTACAGTTTCTTCAACTGATATGCTGTACTTTTTCCCTAGTCTGCCATTTGGTGAAGATGATGTATTAATTTATGATGATTTAGTCTGGGGATGGTTTCTCTGTAGTCTGTTTATAACAATGTTGAAGGTGAAAAATTTATTTCTCAGTCATGGACTGTGGCTGAGTTACTGTTCAGTGAACTAAAGGCAAGAGCAGGAGGCTGTCAACATGCCATCCCCAAGCCAAGATGCTACTGAAGTTTATTTACTTCCCAATTGTGTTTCACTCACTCACTGACAGCGGCAGCGATACCAGGCCTGCGCAAGTAGCTGCAGGAAGCTGGAAAAAAGGGAACTAAAAGTTGTAATGACTGCCATTTTGAACTGAACAGATCCAAAAAAGTTTGAAATATTAATAACAAGGCTTTGAAAGTTATCAAAATAAAAACAGAAAATGAGGTATGACTACAAAATGACACAAAGAATGGGACATGTCAACAAAACTCAAGAGTTTGAAAGGACAGCAAATTTGATTAAATTAAAATGAGTATAAATCTATTTAGAGTTCATTGACTAAAGATCGCAGATATATCTCACACAATATACCCCACTAGATTTTTGTTCTAGAAACTTCAGTTCTCCTAAAAGCTGTTATGGACCTCTTCCTTTGATATCACTATCACATATATAAACATATACATATTAAAATAAATAAGAATTTTTTAAAAAGTGAGTCCAAGACCAAAGAGGAAAAAATTGCCACCATCAACATCATGTTCTTCTGAGAAACAACCTCAGGATACTGGTGACTTGTCATAATAACACCCTGCTCCAATTTTTTTGAAGACGAAAGCTGTAGCCTGTAGGACTCGGAGGACCCTTGGAAGTATAAACATAACACTAGGGAAAAATACTCCAGTGGATATAATATGTATGTATTTGAATTGTATGACTGAGTATAAATGTTAGCTTCAGTGTAACCAGAATAATAATAACTCCTTGCTGCATTTTGATTAGACACCTAAGGCCTTAATTAGACTAATAAAAAATTATTGGCTCCACATAGAAAGTGTGTTCCTTTTTACTCTTAACAAGATTTTGAGTGTAACAAGGAAGGAAGGAGAATTTTACTAATAGAGATGTGAGAACTATTAATTCCCTATTATCCCATTTATCACTCATTTGTCCTATTTACACAATAAGAATCTTGTCTCACTCCATTCTTCACACTAATCCTCTTTATAGTACCGATAGTTCAAGGTTTCTTGAATCAGTTTACAGACATCAGTAGCTTACCAGGCTTATCAAACCAGTAGACACAATCAAATGAATCATCTCACAATCAGAGGTTTGATTTCTAGGGTGCTAAGCTATATCTTAAACCAAGAGTTAAAAGAAATTCTATGCGAGATGGAATGCCTTATGAAAGATGGTTTTTCTTTTCCATTCATATGCTAAGTACTTTGCACATATACATCTGTGTATATCTGAATTAAAATTGGAAAATATTCTTTGAGAATGCAAAACAAGCTTCTATTGATAATGGGATTTGCCTTAAATCAAGTCTCTTTAAATTCATTACCTGCATTTCAATTCACAGATCATGAGTCAGAATTAGGAAGTCTCCTGTCCCTTACTGATCACTCGTCAATTGAGTTACTCTGGTATTTGTTGTTGTGCAACTTTTAGCCAAATGAGGAATTATTGTTGCCCTCTACAGCAGCCGCAGAAGCAGATGCTGTATCTGGTTTGGTGGCATGCATCCAAAATAACTTAAATGCAAAACAAAAATGATTTCTGGCCTATTGCCAGGTGGTCCCACTTTTCCATCTGCTGGAGAGATTTGAATTTGCAATCAGTTTTTTAAAACGTTTTTTGGGCCTTTGCAGTCATATTTCTTTTAAAATGCTTGCTTGACTGGCAGCCAAACTTCATTTTGGCACCTCTCTGAGGTTAGATCACTTTCTCACAGGACCCCCCACAGGCAGGATTGAAAAGTGTTTTGGGTGGGTGTCTAGTGAACTGGACTGATGCGTATGATAAATATAGCAAGAGGTTCAAGCATCTCCCATTAAAACACCGCACTACCAAGTTTAACAGTAATATTTCTAGACAGCTTGACCTCAGTACAAAAGTTATGCCTGGAAAATATTCATGAAACAAAGAAAAAACATTTTTTTCTTTTCTATTCAGACTATAAGTCCATGAAAGAAATCTTTTAAAAACTATTTTTCCAGAACTAGTGATTGCATGGAGTAAAAAATTTTGACTGTTCAATATCTCAACATTGTTATTCAACATACTAACATAGAAAGAGAGCAACAATATATTCCCTGTAAATTTCTCAGGACTGTTTAATATCTCCAAAGGACCCTGTCTCAACAAGCGGTTTGGCAGCATTCTTGATGGTCATTAAAACTGAGCACATTAATAAACAATAAGTTAAATAAATAAATAAAATAATATCCTTATTAAATTTAGATCAAACAAAACGAAACAGAGATATCATTTGACAATTCTTTTTGCATGAGCTAGGTGTCATCTGTTAGCAATTGTGTCTTTCTAATGCAATAATTGCAGAACCCTGTATTTCCACACATCTATATTCAGACATTCCAGGATGAATCTTGTCTCCTGAAACACTGTTGTGGGTTAAATTTCTCAACAGACACTGGACTACATTTATTGAATATAGAGTATTAAACTAACATGCTTGTTCCAACAAAGTGCTTGTATGTATATTTGATTTAAAAAAATCTCAGTGGTTTTACTTCCTTTAGATTCCTTTGAAAATCTTTCTGTTCACACTCTAACCCCTTCTTCAGGTAGTCCTGTGACCATTTCTTTAATATAATGTGTGTAAGGTTTTATAATCCATGTCTAAAAGGCAAGACTTAATGATACACCTTGCTGCAAAAAAGAAGAGGTGATATTCAGACAGAAAATAAGGAGAAGGGTTTTTTAACTATCAGGTGAATTATCTAGTCCTTAGAGTTTTGGTGAATTCTCTCTCCCATTCAGTAAGACTAGATACTTCTAAAGAAAGACCCTTATAGCTTTATTTCCACCTGATAAAATTCTCTGTCCTTGATTTTAGAGAGAAGGGAATAGCAGTGGTCTTTTTTTTTTACTTAATTTGCATTTGTGCAGGTACATATGAATGCACTGATAACAACACTGTCCATTCTGATACAGAGCAGGCTCACTTTTCTTTAGTGTGCATAGCCTGCCATCCACACATCAGTCCTGAGCATGGGTTTGATAAGGCAGTGTGGTGACATTGAAGTAGA
Organism: Limosa lapponica baueri; assembly: GCA_002844005.1. NCBI lineage: Eukaryota > Metazoa > Chordata > Aves > Charadriiformes > Scolopacidae > Limosa > Limosa lapponica. The sequence continues at coordinate 113,252 of KZ506021.1, forward strand.
AGTGGTGACCCTCACCTAAAATCTAGAAAAGTTATGCAGACTATGGTGATAGAATGCCCTCCTGTCTCGTTAGGAATTATTCACTGTAGAAGTCTCACTTGTACTTACACCCAACAGAGAGAAAAGACAGTTTTTTAAGTACTTCAGTTGCAGTGGGCAGTACAATATGATAATAGCTTGCTTTCATGCTAGAAGGTCTTTGAAAAGGCCTAAGTTTCTGATTTCTGTAATGATATTGTTAGAATTGAAGTTAACCACTGTGTAACTGCAAGAACTGCAGAGCAGTACAGGACAAAAATGCGTTATATGCTGTTAGACACATAATGGACACACCAGATTTTGCTTGTGTTCCCTCACTAATACAGAATTTAGTCCTGCTACGCATTTCTATGTCCTTCTTCTGTAATAATCTGTCTTCTAAAGACATATCTGCTTTGCAAGTTTTAAACTTTGTCTCTCTTAAAACTTATAAAGCACTACATATGAAGATTTCTGTACTTCTTTCACATTCATAAAGAAAAAAATTTATGAAAGAATTCTTTCTACTCTGTCACAAGAGACCATTTGTCCTTCAAAATATCTCCGAGGAATACTCATAAGGAAATGCAAGTGCCTAATATGTCTTAAGTAGTACTATACATTGCTAAATACTTCCCTTGCCAATTGTACTCTTTAGAGAAGCTCTTAATGTTATTGAAATAGGGAGAGCTCTTCACAATTATGATTTTGCTGTCCCCTTCTTTTGTTCCCTCTGGGGCTGGTACTCTTTTAATTTATGGCCAGCTAGACCATTCTTCACTGTCTGCCATTTCTAATGCCTTTGTAATGCCTTAAATGGTTCCCACCTATTTTTCTAAGGGTTAACTAGTCACCTCCATTTGCTCTAGGGACATAAATGTTTAGATTTCTAGAATATGCATTGTCTTCTTTATCCTCTCTTTTTATTGCAGGGATAACAATGACGATGTCAACAGTTTCACATCTAACGGGTAACTAACTCTTTCATTTGCTCTTCTCCCTTGTAACATCAGTTAAGGGGAAAGAGGTGATGGTAGACTCACAGAACACATTGTACTGGTTTTGGCTGGGACAGAGTTAATTTTCTTCATAGTAGCTTGTACAGTATAATGTTGGAGATCTGTGACCAAAACAGTGTGGATAACACACCAATGTTTTAGATATTGCTGAACAGTGTTTGCACAACGTCAAGGCTTTTCTGCTTATCACACCTCTGCACCAGTGAGTAGGCTGGGGGTTCACAAGAAGCTGGGAGTGGACACAGTCAGGACAGCTGACCCCAACTGACCAAAGGGGTATCCCATGCAATATGATGTTGTGCTCATCAATAAAAGGTGGATGAAGAAGAAGGAAGGGAGGGATATTTGGGGTTATGGCACTTGTCTTCCCAAGTAACCGTTACGCATGACGGAGCCCTGCTTTCCTGGAGACGGCTGAATACCTGCCTGCTGATTGGAAATAGAGAATGAATTCCTTATTTTGCTTTGCTCATGCATGCAGCTTTTGCTTTACAGGTTAAACTGTCTTTATCTCAACTCATGAGTTTCTCTTGCCTTTGCCTTTCTTATTACCTTCTTAGTCCCTCTTTGGGGGGAGTGAACGAGTGGCTGTGCGGGGCTTAGCTGCCTACCAAAGTTAAATCACAGCATATGTAAGTCAACAATGTCTGTGCAGAGACCCTGCAGAGACAAAAGCCTGAGCCCCATGCTGCAAGGAATAAACCACAGGTAGAGACCACGTTGAAAGGAGCAGTAGGTACAATGACAAGGAAGACAGAAAGTATGTACTTTATGGCAGCAGAGAGGACTTATTCTCCACTTGCATATCTGCAGCTTCAGAAGAGATATATTGCCCTAGCAACAGGCAAGGAGGAGCAGCTCTCAGAATGGAAGCACCAGTGTCAGCTGAGACAGAAACTAGTGTCTGCCCCAAACATGGTGGCAGATAATAGTGACTGGAGACTATGTCCTGCAGGGGATGGAAGTAACAATCCATTAACCTGACTTGATATCCTAGGAGTATTGCTGTTTGGTGGGTGCTCAGATGTGGGATGCTGCTGAGAGATTGCTAAGGGTTTTCCAGTCCTCAGACTATTAGCTCTAGCTGCTCACAAAGTACCCTTGCAGCAAAGGCCAACAACATTCTGGGTTGCATTAGTAAGAGTATAGCCAGCAGGCCAAGGAAAATGAGCCTTCCTCTCTGTTCAGCACTGAGTGCACATATGAAGTACTGTGCTCAGTACTGGGTCTCCTAGTACAAAAAAGTTATGGACACACCGCGGTGAGTCCAGCAGAGACCACTGAGATGGTCAGGGGCCATATAAGGAGATGCTAGGGTAACAGGGTTTGCGCAGGCTGGAGAAGAGAAAGTTAATGGGAGGTTTCATTGCTGTCTACAGCTACTTAATATGAGCGTGTATAGAAAACAGAATGGGACTCCTCTCAAAGATTCATTTATAGGATGCAAGCTGGAACACTTAAAATCTGACTATGTATAAGAAAATGCTTTGTCACATGGGCGATCAAGCCCAGGAACAGGCGACCCAGAGACGCTATGGAAATTCCATGACTAGAGATATTCCAACTTGGACAAGGCCATGAACACCTTAGTCTAATTTGACCAGAATTGAGGAGGGCGTTAGAATCGATGACTTCCAAATGCCTCTTCCAGCCTGAATTACTTTATTATTCTATGATTCCACCTGCTTCTTTCCAAATTATGCATAACTTACAGCTATCCCCCCAAAAAATATATCTTACATTGGAGGATGTCTCTGTGTAAGTCTGGGTGGCAGTTGCATTGTCTGTGTACAATGGTGCTGCATTACAATTAAGTCAATTAGTTGTTCAGTTTTTAGCCTGAAAAAAAACTTTCCATATGTCTTGGAGGAGGTATCGTGTGGCTTCAATGCGGAATTTAAAATTTATCCTTTTGTTGTCTTATAGGCTAGAATGAATGAGCACACAAAATACAATGTGTGCTTAAGTTAAAACAGCCTAATCTGATTATATATCTAATATAAAAGTTTTAACCTGTAGGTTAAAATCCTAGCTAAAGCTAATAATGACTTCTTCCTGGTTCACTTAAACAGGAAAGCTGCTTAAACCATGCATGGAGTGGCTTCTCTTTAACTATATTGAGAAAGTTGTCCTCTAACGCTGTGAGTTTTGTGTTCACTGAGTAAGAAACAACTCAAATTAAGAAACCTCATAAAAAGGCAGATGTTCTTCTCACAGGCCTACTCAAGTCAGCAAAAAACTAAGAATAATGCACATAAATGAATATCTAATTAGAATTTTCTCCTTTACATGCATGGCTAAATCCTACAAATACTATGAATTAAACTGTGCTACCCCCTTCCAGCTACATATAAAAATAGGCATGTTCTAAAATGCAATTTATAATTTCCCCTTTTGAGATATTAACCTTATTAAATATATAGTTATAAATATAAAAGTATATGTATATACATAAATATAGAATATATCTTAAACAAGCAGTACCCAAGTGTTTTTTTCTTTAAATATAACACCTATTTGTGACTTGGTGACCAAGAAAGAAATAAGTTAAAATGAGCTTCTTTGATACAAAATGTCTCAAAAAATAAGGTAGGAAACTCTTATGGAACAGTTTTCCTAAAGGTAAAATGGATTTATATGTTATTTCTGGAACAGTAGATCTCTATCTCATTTTTAATATCGGCTAGACATCATGCAAGTTTGAACCTAACCTACTTTCTGTTAAATAAATATGCCCCAGGATACTATTAATGCATAAATGTAAAGTGAACTTCACCATCATGATGGCCCTTTTTCTCAGCAAAATGCTTGAGTTTGTAATGATTGCAAATTGTTCCCTAAAAAGAGATATTTTCATGAAACCTGTTCTCAAATCTATTTAGCGAAAGAAAAAGTTGGAGTTGTAGCTGTTTCATCTGGTGTTGTTTTCCATATCATCATTTGGCATGATTCTGTCCTAGCATTCTTCTCAAGATGTACTGAGCAAGTCTGGCAGGGAAAGATTCATTTTCAGGCTGTGATGCCTTCATTCATATGTCCAAGTACAGGTGTCTACAAGTGAGCAGGCTTTCAGTTTCCCAGTCTAACTGCTGAAGATCATGTCTGTTCAGCTGGTAGAGGCTAGTGAGAGACCTAGCTCTTGGCCATGCAGAAGAGGTTGTCACCTGAGTCTCATTAGGCTCCACACACTAAGCTGACCAGAAAAACAACCACCATGTTAGATGTTAAACTCAGCTCTAGGTACAGCAAGCTCAATTTAGTAGCTAACAAGTAGGTCACCAGAGTAGTTGAAGCAGCCCTAAGATACCCAATGTGTCCTGCAGATGCTGCTGAAGAGGGCACAAGTCTTTTTTTGACCCTGTGTCCTATCTACTGACATCTACAAAGACCAACAGAAGTGACTCGAGGCTATTAAAAGACCTCTGCCTTTTTGGGGTGGCAGGTGAAGATGATGTAGAAGGCCCTGGGACATTGCAAATGGCACTAGATTTGCCATTTAAGTAACTGCATTTATAGCAACATGTTGACAGCTTTATTTTAAGTCATTTATTTCCAACTGATTCCCACTTGTAACACAGAAAAATGACAGCCTTCCTCTCTTACGTTTAATTAATTTACTTATTTGGTTTATTTTCAGGATCCCACATATTGGCGTTTGTTTCCAAATATTCTCTGATGCTTGCTGTTACTTTATAAATTGCAGAAAATTGTTTCATATTTTTCTATTTCAAAGTGATACAGGGTAAATACATTCTTAAATTCATATAGCTATGAAGCATGCACAAACACACATGTAAAATATCACACTGGTCTCTTTCTTGTTTCATCCTATTCTGTATTCATCAAAGTTACTGTAAAATACTTATTACTGTATTTGGCAATGAAGTCATAAACAAAATCTGTTTTGGTACAGTACATAGGCAATGTACTTTTTTTATAGTATTAATTGGCAGATCTAACCTTGAACTCATACCCTCTAGAGGCACTTCTGTCTTAAGAACACATGTAATTTTAAGTTGCCAGAACAAAGTCTGAACCTCTCAAAGGAAACACAGAACAAACTCCCAGCTGTAACAGTGAACTGAAATGTCATCATTGGCTCTAACCCTACTCCAGAGCTTAGATAGAAAATAAAATTGTCATCAGTATTGTGTTTTTTTATGTACACTGTGCATTTCATAGTTGCTGGTGTGTACCTAAGCAAAAAAAAAAAACACAGAACAACAGATGGGGTCAACTATTCATTTTTTGGGTTTTGCATTGTTTTTTAAATTATGGTTAACTCTAAAATAGAAATGAAAGTGTTCCTATTAGCTAATGAGAAAGGATTTTTAGAGATGTGTAACGTTTTTGCATTAGACTAAATACAGCTGGGAAAAAAGACGACAAACTTTTGAGCATGCAAACCCTTCTTCAGGTTTAAAATAGAAACAGAAGCCTTCAAGCTAAATGCTAGGTAAGAGCAATTGCTTTGGGTTTATCTTCATTATGTTAATCATTTAGACAATTTGAAGAAAAGGCATCTAGCACTGGTGGAGCTGAAGGAGATGTGGGTGATACTCCTAGCTCCTAAAGGAAAGACAGAGACAGTTAATTATTACCTTTGGTGTAGTGAAGAGGAGGATGAAGGTTACGCAAAATCAGTGTGCTATTAAACTGGTATCTCTACTGAGTTTTCAATTTTTATTATCAAGTAGAACTATAATTTACTTCACAGGCTTGCTTTTTGAGAATACTGTGTCTGTCACCTTTGAATCAGGATTTGGAGAGTAGAGGGTGAGATCTCCTAGCTGTAATTATTTGAAAATCCTCTCTTCTGTTTGGTTTGTTTGATTTCAACACCCGAGATTCCATTAAAGCATTTGCCACATGGAATTAAGTATGAAATAAGAACATATGTGTGTGCGATCTGTGGATTTTGTTTTGTTCCTGTTGTGGGCAAGCTGAAGGAATAGGCAATGAAAAAGGGTGTGAGAGAACTACTCTTGAGAGGGCATTGGAAATTAAAACTGTAGGAGAAGAATAAAATCTCCTTGGATGATTTTGGTTCATGAAGGTCAGTCAGACTGCTCCAGGAAGCTGTATTTCTTGGATTTACTTCTAGGATTGCAGGGTATGGGTTAAATGACTATACCAACCTGTAGCTGAGGTTTGTTCAGTCTGAATGTAGAGTAAATTTTGAGTGAAATCCAGAGTTCAGCCTACCATTTGAGGTCTGTGGTAAGCAGAACTGAAGTTTTATAACCCTCAAAATATATATCATTACACTACATCCCAATGTCATTTTGCCAGCCCTTCCTCTTCCATCACATCAAGTATAAACTACTTCAGAATCTGCTATGATCTCTTAATTTAAAAAGTTGATAGGCAGGTCCATTTGTTCCATTGCACTAGTTTCCACAACGTTCATCTTCCAAACAGACAAAATTAATGTGTTTAGGGTTTTTGTGCTGTACCTTTCCGACTTCAGGGCTCAGTGAAGGCTTACAAGTATATTTTTACCACCAGCAGCAAGCTAACAGAAGGCCTCAGCAGCTGTTCAGGCCACTTCGTCATTGTCATGATGACTATGCTGATGGTTAAGCTATCTTCATATGCCATTGTGCAGATCAGTATTTTATGGTTTTTGTCTCCATACCTTCTCTCTTTCTTGCTATCATGTGTCTTATACTGAAGTTTTAAATAAATTTGGGAGCTAGTTATTCTTTTCCAATTTGATACAGTTCAGTCCTGGTCATATATACTGAAATAGATTTTGATTTTCATAGTTAAACATTGTAGGAAATAATGGGAATGATGCTATTAATGGAAGTTGCTGACATAAATCTTCGGAGAGTTTCTTCTGATTTGCTGAAGATTTTTGCCACTGAAAGTATCCTTGAGGACTTAACAAGAAAGTTAGAAATATATGTCATGGGAAACCTGTAAAATATGAGGAGCAATATTAAAACTGGCACATCATGCACATTTAAACATTCTGAAGTCTATAGTTATTTGTGTCTAATGAACAGATGCATCACACTCCTAAAAGATCATCTACCATCTATGTAACAGTTAGTTTGACAGACTTTCTAGTGAAGGCAAAATGAGGAGAAAGAGAAAACCCTGAATCTTGAAGAAAATTATCAATCTCCTTTTGTAGTATGTTCCATACAAAAGAGAGAATACCAAAGTAAACCCAAACACAAAGTAAACCCAAACACAATTTAAACACCTGAGTGGTTGATGGCACTCCAGTTTGTGATTTTTTTTATCCCTAATGAGTAATTGCTAATGTTTGATGTGCATAAATATGAATAAAGATTTCACATATCAGTCATCAGTTTGAAAACTTTGTTAGAAAATTATCACATTGAGGTGAGATCTCTGTCAAACTGCTTAATATTGTTACTGTTTTAATGTATAATAGAATGAAACTGATTTGTAAAAGTTAATTGGTGGATTTTGAGAGGCAGTGGGGTAGTAATTTTAATCTCATAAAATGGCAAGTATCATTTGCTGCCCACTTGAGATTACTGTGCGGCATATAAGCACTAGTAAATCACAATAAAGCAAAAAATTCGGCTTGATTATTTAATATTAATTGTGGAATTACACAAAGTTTGGGAATAATACCTTTATTAGCTTTCTCTGAATAAAACCAAGAAGAAATAACTCTTGTTATTAGTATCTCAGTCATGGCTGTTCATTGATAGCATAGAAAAAAAGGTACAAAATATTTCCAGCTTGCTTTAATTCCCATCTGCTCTGCAAATAAGCACCATACATTTTTGCTTTACCAAAATACCAACAATTAGTCTTGTCATACAAAACTATTTAACACTGTTGATTTTCTATTGTGCAGCTGAAAATTACGAAAAAAATAACAGCATTTACCTGTTTCAAAAGCACCAGACCATACCATGAACCCCTGAGGTAGCTTTTGTTCTCTGCTATGCTTTCTGAAAGGGAAAAATTTATCTTGGAAATATGCTGAATAGCTCTAAATAATTTAGGTAGCTGCAAATTGGAAAGCATACCAGATAACAAACAAAGCTTACAGGATTTTTTCCCATGATGGTATGCTCACCACCCCTCACAGGCACCAACCTGACCTTTATTTCCCATCACCCTGCCCAAGCGATAACCAGCTGTGGTGGTCACAATGGATGCATGTAGTCATGATGGCTGCACCTGGCTCTACATGATTTTGGGTAGACAGATAACAACACAGTAGCCAAGAGTTAACTTGATCAATGTTGGTACTGTGGTCAATACACAAATGTGACGATAGGTTAATCATCTGACCCCCATAAATAGTGGAACAGCCCAAAAGCCCTTTGACCTCTTCTGCACAGCAATGGGCTGCATGCCAGGATCTCCCCTAGAGCAAGGACGCCTGCTCAAGTTTACTTCTCGAGATTCAGAGATTCCCTGCTGCAGCAGATCCTTGGTAATTGCATGCTAAACTTTGAAGTCTTAGCTAAGTGATATAAAGGATTTATTGCACATATATAATCCTTTAAACATAAACCATTGACTAAGTCTGGGACTAGGACTGGATCCAGCTGCACCTAGACTCCTCTCTCAGAAGCTTTCCCTGACAGCTTTGTCTGACCTTGTCCTCTATGCAGTAAATAACCAAGTGTACCTTGCCATCTCAAATCTTGTTAAAGTACTGTGGCATTTACTATCAAGCATTGTTAAATCCTGTTTTATACCAATAAATGCATCACTACTTCTCTCTGTGAGTGAAGCGCATTGCTCCATCTGCAACATTTCCTTAACACTTCAACAGGTAAATTCTGGTAGGAAGTGGTGGATAGCTACTGATGTTCCCAGACTGGAACAGGCATTATCATTACAATACCAGTACCTAATTTGACCATTGGATCAAATCATCTAAATACCCATCTGTAGCCACACAAAGCATCCTGTTAATGCCTCTTATCCTGGAAGCAGGCTTGACACCTGGAGTATAATATGAACAAAAGATTTGGTTTATTGTTTATTTAGGCTGCAGCTTGCAGTGATCAAGCACAGGGCTGCCCCACAAGGCAAAAAAAAAAAAAAAAAGATCCACTGACCCAATTTGTATATCCTATCCTCTTACCTTGTTTCTTGAGCACCTTTTTTGTTGCCCTTGTACCTCCCTTGCTCCTTTCAAATCTCCTCCAAATAAAAAACCTGTCCCTGCACTGCACATATAGTGTTTTTTCTGCAGCTCTGGCAGATTTAAAGTGCAAGATACACATAGTATTTACAGTGAATGGAGAACAAGAAATTAATGAATTAATAAACCTCATTCATCTGATTCACTCATAACAGTGGAAGGTGGCTGTAATTATGTGAACTTCAAAATTGCTCTCATCGTTTGAGATGGTTAACAGAAAAAAAAACAACCAACATAAACCCAGATTCATAATGGCTCACAGTCACATTGTGTGACACCTCATGTGATTTACACTGTTGAAGTCCCTCCATTCCCTCATCCCCTTAGCTCTCATCATTCCACAAAAGCACTAAGCTTTCTCTGAAATGTAACTCAGATAGGTATCAGTATTTTGCTGGTGCTATCTTCTTCGCCAGTCTTTGTGAACATAAAGAAACTGTGAGCTGTCGCAACAGATTAATGACAGAATCACTGGTTTTTTCTTCTATTATTACTTAATCATAGAATAGTTAGAGTTGGAAGGGACCTTGGAAGGGATCATGTAGTTGCAACCCACTTTCCACTAGACTAGGTTGCTCAAAACCCCATCCAACCTGGCCTTGAACACTTTGAAGGATATTTCAATTTCAATTTTAATATTTCAGTTTGATGTGGCCTTCTTTCTATAATCCTGCAGTCAGATTATTTACTATGTTTTTATTGTTATTTATGTGACTTTTCTGAATGCTGTGTGATATCACAGGTTGACGACGAGAAACACAATTGTCATCTACAAAAAAATAAAACACAAATAAGTGCCTAGTGTAAAATGCAAATACTGTGAAAGTTATTATTAGAAAGAATAAACAACTTATCTAACATTTCTTATAATGCATTACAGACCAATGGTGAGAAAGATATTTGGGAAGTGTCTTCTTCCTGTGTTCAATCACTTAGCCTAAACAAGAATATGTATTCAAGAATCTTGGGGAGTATTGTTAGCAAGAGATCTTTTACCGTTAATATGGCAGTGAGATACTGAATATTAAGACAGTCAATAATTTAAAATAACTGTTTTATTTCAGTGACCAGAGGATAGAAGTACTAATTGCTCTTAAAATCTCAAAGCTCTTTTTTGAGTAGTATGTATCATAAAGACAAGTCCTACAAAGTGCTCAGAATATTTCCAAAGAAACCATGGTTTTTTGGAGTGCTTCTGGTAGTTCAAAAAAGTGTGGTTTCTGTAATGAGTAGGGTAGGGTTTTCCAAGTCTCAAAGGTTAAAAAGCTTGATGACAAAGCCTTCATATTTTCTGAGAATAAGTTATAGAATGATAGAATCATTTAGGTTGGGAAAGACCTTTAAGATCATTGAGTCTAGCCATTAACTTAACACACTGCCAAGTCCACCAATAAACTGTGTCCCTAAACAACACGTATGCACATCCCCAGGGATGGTGACTCAAGAACTTCCCTGGGCAGCCTGTCCCAGTGTTTGATAACCCTTTCAGTGAAGAAATTTTTCCTAATATCCAATCTAAACCTCCCCTGGTTTAACTCCATTCACCATCAGTCTTTGTGCCCATCCACGCATCCATTTTTTCACCCAGCAAAGAATACGCCTGTCCAAGCCATGAACAGCCAGTTTCACCAGCAGAATTCCATGGGAAACAGTGTCCAAGCTCTTAGTAAAGTCTAGATAGACAACATCCACAGCCTTTCCCTCATCCACTAATGATGTCAAGGTGTATTTACAGCTTATGCTATTTGGTGGCCTTTTGGTCATACAAGGTGGAGAGTTCCTTCATCTTAAGATTTATTCTTAGGGGTGCCACAGGAACTGCTGAAGGAGTTTTTTACACAACTTCACATCACCAGTGAGATAATGGCCACATCAGACTGGAATACATCATCAGAGTGATCAGCTTAATATCAGCAGAGACACAATCTATCCATCAAACCACTGAGAAATGGAAAAAGTGAACGGAACCCAACATTAATTGAAAGTTTGTATCTAGAGGATGGAAACACATGTCCAAAAATACTGAATATTTTTCCATTTCCATCATCAAAAGTGAATGACAGTGAAGCCAGTAAGTACAGTAACCTCAGCAGATGGCTGTTATACAAACTTAAATTTCTCTGCTGTATGAGCTAAACAGCCTGTAGACAATCGAGGTGTCAAAGTATCATAAAGAATTGTGTAAATTCTTATACCTAACCTGAGCCACAGCTTCCAGTCTGTTATTGTGGGTTGTTTTGTTGGTGTTTTTTTTTGGTTTTGCATGGGGAGGGTTTTTTGGGGGAAGTGTGTGTTAATTTTATTTCAAAATATTGTCATGTTTAATGGATCAACTACAAGAGGCTGCTCACCCTCATGAATGAATCATATAGCACTTGAGAGCTGCAGCAAAGAAATCATAATCATTGGGTCATAAAAAGCATTCTGCAGCCTCACCTGCCTTCAAGATCAAGTTTGATCAAATAATGAAGTGGCTTAAGTAATCTGGAAACTGATTGCTAAAATAAATTAAAACAATGCTTAATTTGTTTCTCAGCTATCCTTGGCTTTAGATTTCAATTAATGTTTTCTTTTCATTCATCTGCTGCTACTATAGAAACTATTGGCAGAGCACATATCACTTATTTAACCTGCCTTTCTAATGTTTAACAAACTGTTGGGTTCTGGCTTTACAGCAGATTTCAAATGGTGAAATAAAACGGACTTCTCTTGCACCGTCATTTAAAGCTCTTTCTGGATATTGAATGGAATGTCTTCAGGGCTGGCTACGTGATCAGTCTTCAGATTCCCCACAAAATCCTTTAGCTACTCTCTGATTTATCCCAAAAGTACAGAATAACACAATGCCAAAACTTTGGAACCAAAAAATATCATTAGGTTTCTGCTGTCTTTCCGTTGTTTGAATTCCATACATCTAGTTGTCCCCAAAACAACAGCTTATTGTAGATGTACATTAACAGACAACTAGGTAAAACACATCAAGATATGACAATATATTGTGAATCTAAACTTTCTAGTTTTGTCTGCTACAGAGGAAACTGGAAGAAACAACATTAACACGAATAAAGACAGGGCTGAACAGCAGGAAGTAAAAATGGATATAGCAAAGGTTAGAGAAGTTTGCTTCTAAACAGCAACGTTGAGGATCTACAGTTATTATTTTGTATTATGGAATCAGTATGTCTTCAAAAGTTTTGGAAACCAACCCTACTCAGTTTAGGAGTCTGAATTGAAGTTTTTAATTTCCAAAGTCGTGGGAGAATTTAAGTACTGATTATACTGATGTCACTAGTTCCCAGCACTGTATCTTTACACCAGAACAATTAAAAACAAGTCCAAAAATGGTCCAAAACAAGATTCACAAGCAGAAAAGAGGCTGAACTGTAACAAATCAAATTTAACAAAAAAACTGTGGAGCCTGTATTATTATGAAGTATTTGCAGGATTCACTTCTCAAATCTCATGAATCCCACTTGTTACTTCTAAAGATCATTAACAAATTCATAGCATTTCAATGCTACCTGTTCTCAAAAAGAAACAAATAAAAATGAAAATTCCCTTTGGGAAAATTTTTCAATGAGTTTTGGGAAGTGTCCCAGATATAATCAAACTATCAGAAATCCCAGTCACTCTCAGAAAATTTCACAAAACTTCTTGGATACTCTGTAATAGGTATTTCAGACTTCACATTGGTTGTATTGACATAATCAATAGTGAGTTATATTCAGGTGTGGAAGCATCTCAGAAACACTCTACCAAGAGCATCTTTTGATATACGAGAGAGGAAAATTAACTTTCATTTTGCTACACACATTGTAGAAAGAGATTCTTTGAGCTCAATTTACTTTGGAATGAGTTATTAATTTGTCACAATCTAGACACACATGATTAAAAAAAGAGATGAGACATACCTAGTTCAGGTATTACTGCATTAAGATGAACTGAAGGGCCTGAGTATTTGAAACAGAAAAACTGCCCAGTAAACAAGCTATAATATCCTTAGAACCCAAGAAATCATGTCAAGGAACTAATGCATTTTCTGAGGCAGAGAAACGGTCTAAGGAAGCTTCAGCTGCCCTAGAAGTATTTGAATATGCTGGTTTTGTACTGGACTGTAGGCTGAGAAGCACAAGGACATACACAACAATGTTTCATGGGGGTAGTGCTTGGTAAACTAATCTTGCTATAGTTGCAGGTAAAAGCTGGTCAAATCAAGCTGTTTAAATCTGATAAAGATCAAAGCAGTTTATAAATTTATTAATGATGTGTAATTAATTGGAAATCAGTGACATATATAATCAGGATCAATATAAACAATACAAGAGAGAAACCATGGTACCAGACACTTAAAAACAAACAGTTAAAACGCTAGCATTAAGTAATTTATGCCCCTGTGAAACTAAAGTTGTACAATTCTGAAAGAGATGACAGAGGTCTTGAATATTTGATTGATAGTGAAACAGAGACATGAAGGAATAAACCTGAGATAGAAGATATTCTCAGACTATCTTGCTTGCCCTAAAGTTGTAGGAACTTTGTAAAAAATCCCAAGTGTTCATATTCCATAACTAGTTAGTGGAAAAAGAATAGTGCTATTAAAAGCCTTCATAAAGGGATTCTGGCCAGTTAAGTTTAGATATTTGGATAAAGTAGACTGGATAGCCCTTTGGACCTCTTGAAAGTCACCCAACTCTCTCCCCATTGAATATGTGATATGAAAGTTGCTAGGTACATAACTTTAGGCAAAAACCTGGGAGTCTAAGTTAGGCTTTGTACATAATGCTCAATATTCTTAACAGTGACATCAATTCCCGTCAAACAACTTATTATATAAGTTCATTAGGATAACCTCTTAGATTGTATTCCTGATTGTGCTTTCTTGGGTTTTATTTTTCCTGGAAGCAGGGGAAGATTCACTAAAAAATGGAAGAATCCAGTTAAATAGAAATTAATTTGCTGTTACATGATCAATTTCTATGTCTCATCAAAGAAGATGATCACAGTGGTACCTTTTAGTCTTGTAAATCTATAAACTAACATACCTTTAGAGAAACTCAGAATAGCTATAAGGTTAAGAGCATGAATAGCTGATTTGTACAGCTGATGCGCCAGTTTCTTTTATGATAATAGATTTAGGTATACATGACAGTATGTAATGGACAGTGGCAACTGTTAGACAATCTCCTTTTATAGCTTACATATAATTTCCTTCTCTGTAAAGAAATTCCTGAAATGCCTAACAGAACAATAAACTGGTGCTCTTTCTTAGCATGACAATTTCTTGTATATTTTTTATCAAGTACATATCCCCATACCAATAGAAGAATTATTGAAAAGCAGTCCTTCAGAACCCAACCTATGTAATATAAAACATAACTTTAGTTCCAAAGAGTAGTTTCTATTGCATGCATTTGGTATTTGGCAACAAAATCTGCCCTATTGTATAACTTCATTCTACCTAAAAGCTGCTCTGTGTTATAGAAGAGTTTAATATTTTCACATTTGGATAAACACTAAATAAATTAAATTCAATTAAGATATTAAACATTTTTACATAATTTAAGTAGAATTTAGATACATGATTAACAGAACAGTCCAAATATTTCTTATAAAATACAGACATGTAATGCTCACTAGAAAAAGCACCAAGGTTTTTTCACATAAGGCTATTGCACATGATACAAAATATGTGAGCATGACTCTCTTGTTCAGTGGCATTTGGGATTCAAAAACTAGGGGTAGACTGGACACACACAGAGAAAGAGGTTCATATAACCTGGCAGCAGCAGCAGGTGGTGCTACTTGAGATTGCTTTTTTGGCTATATAGCTTGACCATTCACCTTCCCTCTAGAAAGGCAGAACTATCACATCATAGCCACCAGGTGTGTAACTCATGTGCTCTGGGCTTTCTCAAACAGCACTGGGTAACTGTCTATATAAGCCTATATTGAAATGTATTGGCTACATGAGGTCAGCCTCAGCGTGCTCCAGTGCACTCAACCACCCACACCCCACCACAGTGGGAATAGATGCCTATTTTTTAGGCACTGATTTTCTTCCTTGATTTTTACCATAGTTTGTGAGAAAAAAAAAAAAAAAAAAAGAACATTTCTGGAAGTGATTTAGTTTATTCAAAAATAGAATTCTAAATTAAATCAGATTTATTGTAGCCTAGAGTAGTCTATTTTTGTCCTTAGAATTTTATCTCTGCAAAAGTATATGAAGTCTAGTGTATACACAGTTGCCTATGTTGTTGAAATCTAAAATGATGTGAGACAATTGCTGCTGTACATAATTATGCACCAAGTAGTCCATATCTGTAGAAATTTTCAGAGCATGCATATCACAAACAGTACTGAGGTTCATTTCAAAAACTACCTCTGGCATTGTTAAGTTTAACTGAAAACACAGAGAGGTATCTACTTAAAAGTACTTAAAAGAACTTAGCCAGAAAAAATCTAAAACCAGGATTCTTTCCAAACCAAATGGAGGTGGGGAGGGGTGGGGAGGGTGGGGAAAATAGAGGAAGATTTTACAACCACCCTTAAAGAATACAGTCAGGAGGAGAACGATGAAAATCTCATTTCCTGTTGAAGGCAGACAAGAATGACTGTCTTACTGGAAATGAAGGAGAAAGAAGAAAAGAAAGGGTCTTCACTGTGTTACTTAGTTCTTAGGTTAGGATTTGAAAAACTTCCAACCATGAAATGCCTAGATTTAAGGTTTCTTATCATCTAGACAGAGTGTTGTACCTTTTGCACTATGCAAAGAATATTTTCTGTTGCCTTTTTTGGAAGAAAAGATTGGGCTAGTCATCTGTTGCTATAGATACAGCTTAGTCACATAAATGTAGGAAGCATGTAGATTCCTAAACACTCAAAGATGCCTTATTTAGGCTGTGTTGTTCCACCAAAGTCTTCATGATAGCCAAAATTTCAGATGTATGCCTCAGTTTCAATGTTTCCTATTTTTCCCTTTGCCTATTTACTTAGGAGAGTTACACATCTAATTAATTTTTGTGAATTTTACCCTCAAAAAAAATTAGCACCAATTATCAAATGTATTATATACCAGTTAAAAACAATTTTTGTGTGTCCTGCTTTCCTTTGCCTTCAGATCTCAAAGGTGATTTTACTCAATCTGGGTGTCTTGGTATACAGAATAATGCCTACAATACTGAATTAAATAACCTGACATTTAAATATCTACCTATTGTACTGTTCTGTAAACCAGTTTACATTTCTGATGTTCCATTGGGGGAAAATTATTTTCAATCCATATTTCTTCATAATCCATAATCTCCGTTATCCTATCCCAAGTATTTCTTGGGAAAGTTATACCTACTTAAGAGACTCATACCTGTAGGTTTAACTACTTATGTTCTTTACACTTAGTTGTTGAATTCTGTTGATAAATGTAATGTAACTTAGGCAGAAGACTATCAGCTAGCATTGCAACAACCTGTATGTTCATTCTGAGGTAAGTAGATGTCAAAGATTGCCATTACAAGTGGTAGTTGCAATGCTATAGCAGTTATGTTATAACTGTACAGTTCAGCAATCATCAGGAGAAAGTGAATTCTATCTTTGGCTATTATGAAATTTATCAACTTTTGCCAACCTGGAATAATGCGGTGATTACAAAACTTCTTTATGCTGTGGCAGAGCCAGCCGTTGGTCTGCAATCAGCTAATTCTATTTATATTCCAATAACCTATTTCAACCTATTGCAACCTATTTCCAAGTTAATAATGTCATCTGAGGTCCACTGGGGTGGAAATCAGCTCATATATTAAGGCGTTTAAATGGAGATTTCTGAATGTGTGTGCCGGTATGCAACTAGATATTAATTGAATTTCCTAGACATAGATATCTAGTGCAGTCTGAATTACCTTAAGATATCCAATAAATTCACAGAAGGCTGGGAAATAAGACAGTGACCCAGTGGTATTTTTGTGCACTTCTGGAATGCAGGTGGAAGCTCAGCAGTTATTCTGGATATCTCAAATGAGGCTGGAAAACTATGTTAGATAACAATCACACATAAATCTCTCCCTTAGAAAAAGCTGAATAACATTCTCTGCACCATCACGTGTGCTTAGTGGTAATCTGCTCTTCTGAACTCTACACATATTTGACCTACTATAGAAGCCTAAACACCTACTTCTGCAAAGACTTTATATTTAAAAACCTACAATTCGATGTGATTTTTAACCCATCTTGATAGACATGTAGTCTTTCCTGGTGCATTTTGAAACTCCTTGTGTTCATCCCCATACAGAAAAATGTTTGAAATGTAGCTCCATAGTTAACAATATAATTCTGATTCCATTCCAAATATCCCCATTTTTCTTCTATTCTTTCTTTGAAAACAGAAGAGAAAAAACTGATGTCATTTTTCCCATATCTGCTAACACATAAAATTTCAGTTCTAATTTGTCCTTGTGTAACCTATATATGGTGTTTATTTTGCTTATATTTCTTTTTACCAAAAAATAATAAAATATTGCAATCTAGCACCCAATATATGAAATGTTGTCCTTATCTTTTCATTATTTATATTTGAAGTGCTAAAACATAATGCAAAATTAATTTGCTACTGGTGGAAAGAATATACTTCAGTAGCAGGTAACACATTTTAAAGAGTTCTCAAGAAGTTCATCCATTTTAAAGGGCAGTATATTCATACCCTGAACCAAAATTCTTGTACTACTTTATCTAAAGGTTATCTCATCAGGAAATTGAAAATTCTCCATTCAGGCATATTTTGTTTATTTTCCTCTAACTTCATTTTAATTCTTTTTTTTCTCTTTCCTCAGCATTGGTAGGCTGTTGTTAGTCAGAGACATAAATAAAAGTCAAAAGAGGCCAAAGATAACTTCCATAAGGCTAACTTGATTTATTCCATACAGACATTTTTCCATATGCTTTATTCTGTGTTTGCTCTTTTCTTGCACTTGCTTTCCATATGGCAGTCCCACCTCCCAAAACCTGTTCCCTCTTTCAGTAGCATCCAAGGTTTTTGAAAAATGAATGAAAATGTGGGTTTACAATTAAGATATTTGTAATTATAAGGTTGTGAGATCTGGAACTGATGATGAAACTGCTTATTTCAGAGCCTAAATAACAATAAAAGAGATACTTTAAATTTATTCCTATGCAGGTAATGCATCAGATTACAGCCTTCTTTGTTCAAAGTGTTCAAATATGTGAACAAGATCAAAACGCAGTTTGAAAAAAGGTTTATTTGTGGTAGTAAATGAACCACAGGGACAGATACAGAAAACAAAAACATCCAGAAATATATACTTGTATCCATCACTAAATCTAGTTGACGTATGGAGCTCTTTTAACAGTTTGCAACAGTTTGGTTGCAAGATGGCTTTCATCCTCTTTGTCATCCTCAAGTCCTTTACTTACTGCTTCACTTTCTGAGATTCCTGTTCGATTTACTGCTGCAACTTCCTTGTGTTGTATCTTGCATCAGTTTGTTACTCTGCCTCAAAGAATGCAAAATCTCAGCATGACATCCTGACATGTCTATCACACCAATCATCTCAGATATTTTACATCACCACACATAAACCTACAATGTTCTTGTCTTATTTTGTGGCTGTGCTAGTCATCCTTCTTCTGCTTCTAGTTTCTTTTGCTTATACCAAAATATTTTTGGTTTTGTCATTATTGTTTATTCCACAGTACGTTTGGAATGTTTGTGTCATCAGAGTCCTACTATGCCATATAACATCAACAATTGTCCTTTATAAGAAAAAAATCCATTTTTATTGAATGTCAATTTATAGCTCCCACATAAAACGTAAGATGCTTAGTCTTGTTTTTATAAAAATTTATTCAAATGAACAATACTGCATTCTTCCACATTAAGCCACCTCTAAGTCGTATTTCAAAAGCCATATGCTTGAATGGTTTTATGCTTCCCAGATTTCAGTAAAGTAATTTTCAGAAGAGCAATTTTGTCACAAGTAGATATCTTTTTTTTTTTTTTAAATTGTTCTTGAACATTTCTAGGTAAATAAACACCTGGAATAACGTGAAATTAATGACAAACCTTCAAAATGTGTTGATCTTCTTTTTGGAATAAAAATAATTTGTCTTTTGTGCTTCCAATACAATTTTAAAATTATGAATGTTAACAGTAAAATGTTTCACTCAGTAGTAATTGTTAATCTTAATAAGAAGAAATAATGGCTCTGTCTCATTAAGACTTTTTCTTATGAACTGTTGAACTAAATAGTCCTTGCAAGAAACTGTTTCTATATTTTCCTTCTATATCTCAGGCATATTTTTCCAACTAATATGAAATCAACAGTAGATGGCATTTGAGTTAGAGATACAATGTTCCTTTGAAAACAAGGTATTTTATTATAACATTAGCCTTGGTAGTAAGCATTCTGTTCCCTGCTTTCCCTCTTGGTCTGGAAGTGCTCTGGGGTGCGTGTGTATGTTTCTACTCAAGTGCTAATTATGTCTCTCAAGACTCTTTTACTGATTTCCTGTCCTTTTTTACTTTTCAAGTATCTTTTAAAGTTCCTTTAACTGATAATTTGAGGTTTCTCAGAAGCACAGTCACAGTTAAATTACTTCAGTCCTAATTAAATAGAAACACAATGTTTAGACAGTATGCTTTAAGAGATAAAAAGAATGTACCTTAAAAAAATCTTTCTTGAAGTAATTTAAGATGCCACTTTCTCTACTGGGTTACTTAGTTCATTACCTGAATCTGAGAAAACAATTGATCAAATATTTTTTTATTTTCTTTAAGCAAATACTCTTTTGAAAATAGTCCAGTGTCCTGGTTTGAGGTAGAACAGAACCAATTTTTTTTCAGTAATTTAGGCTAGTCCAGCCCAGACCACAGCATCCACTCCAGCAGCAACAAAAATTATCAGCTGGCAGTCATCCCAACTAGTTATTTCCATATTGGCAACAACTCAGACAGTAGAGACTTCCTTAAAATTACCAGTCACCGTGTGGCTGAAGCAACTCAGCACTCTAAAAGACCTGGCAAACAGAACCAAAAAACCCCACCAAACCCAAAACAAAAACAACACCCACCCCCCTCCCCCATCGCCTCCCTCCCACCAAAGAGCAACTAGAAAACAGCTATCTCAAAACTAGCTGAAGTGCAAATGTACTAACTTGGAACTGGAAAAATAATCAGGGATATTTTTGAGCCTTAAAATACATGGCATTCATTCTACCCACACAGTGTGTTTATGTACCTATTGTAGTTGATAGAAAGAAAAAGCCACTTTGAGATGACAATTCATCCCATGTATTTCAGGATGGAATGAATTGCCTTGAAGGAACAAATCATGCCTATCTTTCCTGTTTAGTACAAGGTAACCTAGACAAATGGCTTAGATAATATTCCTACTTCTTAATGACTAAAGTTTAGGTAAGATGAATGTTACAATGTGAGGAAAATGCTGGAGAACTCTGAAGTATTGCATGAAAGTACTTTTTTCTCATGAATGTAAATGAATTTAAATTGAGATCAGCAGGCACAAAGGTGTCCTTCATTTGCTATAAAATCTAAAGATTCCCTTCCTCTCTCTGGTTTGAATAAACACTACTTTTTCTTCAAATGTATATTATTTTTTATTTATTTATGCACACAGGAACATTTGATTCCTAGACAGATGACATTAGAAATACTTCAGTGAGCACTGTTTTCAGAATCTCTTGTGGTGGAGTAAATATAATGTGGAAAGAGAGAATTTATGTTTGACAACCAAAATCTTAGGATGCAAACAAATAAACAAACAAACAAATTGCAATGACTTGTAATAACAAACACACATACACACAGAAAGAAAAAACCCTTTGTCTTCTGGGTTGTGAGCCTTCTGTGAACTGAAAGTACTTGCAGCCAGGAATGCTAGAATATGACTTTCTAAAGACAAACAAACACTGTAACCTGAAAACTATCTCTAAAAGCATATGAATGCAGTAGCTATGACTACAAGGGAAAAGGAGTTAAAACAAACAAAACTAGTTCAAAATATCTTGAGGTTTAATATTATGAGATTGATCACAGTAATCACTTTCTTCTAGCAAGAAATAAATTAAACTAATGAAACAGCTACACATACCATAGTTATTTCCTATAGTATCAGAAGAGACAGACTTTGGGAAATATATCTTTGGGATAAAATCAGAGGTATTTCCTATACCAGCTGTATTTCTTCCTCTGACTACAACAAATTCTGGTTCAGGCCTTTAATAAGCCACATGATGTATGTTGAGAGGAATCATTATCTGAGTGAATTGCTAATTGATTATTTTTTTTCAGGTATAAAACATTCTATTTCATATAGAATCAATCACATTGCTCATATTCAGTAATTGCAGTGTAGTTTTCCTGTTATAAAATGAATAATACTACTCAATTTCTGGTCCTCTTTAATTATTCAGACCTTAAGAATAAATTATATTATGCATTTTTCTTGAAGTAATATGAAGAAATAATTGACTGACACTGACATAATAGAATGCCATCAATATTTTAATTTTAAATAGAATTATGCTTCAAATTACATTCATCACTTGAAACACAGGAGAATAGTTTTTAAATTAATTTAAATAAAAATGGATCATGCCAACTTTCATGTATAAGGGACACTTCCAAATAACCAGCTTTGGTTTCGTGCTCTATCTACTTGTCTACACCTGGCAGACTGAGAATTCCACATGCGGAGAAACTCACTCCTTGCACCATCATATAAAAAGGCGTGCCAGAAGCAGAAGCAAGAACTTGGTTCACTTAGAAAATCTCCACCGAAACACCATCTTTTGGGAAGAGAGCTTCTTCAAACTCTAGTGATGAAAACACTGGCACAAAAAAGGAATCTAGGCGTAATAACTGGCTACCCAGTGAATTCCCATCTCTTTCTCTCTGGGTATCTCTTTCTTACTTAATGAGACAGTGGAATGAGATGTCATCTCTTACTCATGATGAAACCTTGACATTCATGATTAGGAATCTCTCTAAATTTGTCAGTAGTCTCCAGGTACTGGTCAGTGATGTTTATGCCCTAAATGAACACTGCAGTTTGAGCGAAGCATTTCAGCATGTGGCATATTTTTCTCGTGGCGGGGTGGGGGTTGGAGAGATTGTCTTCAGTCCTTAGCATGTCTTTTATAAGGTGGTTTCCTGATGAATTTTGTAATTCCCACAATTTCAAGACAGAAGGATTCTTTGGTTATTTTTGAGGGGTATCTGGATCCTGACAACAAAAAGGACAGATAATTTGTGGTACAAGTGTGATTTCCTTTTTATTTATTGATGTTTCTTTTTAAGCTCTACTGAAATGCTACTTAGTTTCTGTGAAGAAAGTAAATTTAAACTTCATCTGACATAGATCTCTTTTCCTTCACTTGTTGGCTAAGCTTCTCCTGTGTCTTGAGTAATTTATAAACTTCAGGTGAATCTGAAATCAAAGTGACATGACAAAAACTTGCCTTGCATGAATGTCTGGCAGAAAACCAAAATGGTCTATAATCATTCTATGGATTTGTCTTACAGAAGTTTTTTACAGTCTTCTTTTTACATCCATGTCACAAGTGAATTTTACCTGGATCAGATATTTCTGAAGAAGCTTTTAAAACGTCTGAATGTCAGTGAGGGGGGGCTGCAGGGGTTGTCTCTGTGAGAAAAGGTCAGGGGTTGCTCTGCACTGGACACAGCCAGTTCCGGCCATCTCTTCAACAAATCCACTGCAGCCAAAGCTGAGCCCATCAATGAAGTTGGTGGTGCCTCTGAGAAAATGTATCTAAGAAAGGGCAAAACACAGCTGTCCTGGTTTGAAGTAAAACAGAACCAATTTTCTGTTTTAGTAATTTTACTTTTTAGCTGGGCCTCTTCTAACTAAGTAAACTCTGAAATTAATAGCATATTGTGCAGAAACTATTCACACTTAGAGTGATAAGACCTGATTATGCCAAGGAATGGTATGCAGAGAGGCACTGCTTATAAGGCTTGCTTATACTTATTGTTATAACAACCAGGATCAGCTAACTTTGTTATTCGCCCCATTAGAGGGTCAGAAGTGGAAAAGCATAGAGGGGGCGCACCTGTGCGGAGGAGCGAACAGGACAGGTGACCTAAAACTGACCACAGGGTATTCCATGCCATCTGCATCAGTATAAAAGCTGAAGGATCAAAGGGTCAGCCTTCATTCTTCAATGGCCGGTGTTCGAGGAGGACTCTGTCAGTTCATCTGCCTTTAACCCTAGTCCAAGCATTCTTGACTCCAGATCTGTAATCCAGCTCCTGTCTGTTGCTGAGTCCAGTCAGGGACTTTCCCTGTGCCTGCTGGTGACGCGATCATCATCCTGGGAGCTTGATATGGTTGTGTATATATTGTATATATTTTATTGTTTTCTTTTATTTATTTTTTATTAGTTTATTAATATTTTCATTAGTTTAGTTTTTTTCATAAATTTCTTTATCTCCTTCTCTCCTCTCTTTGAAGGAAGGGGGGGAGGGCATCTGTCATTCTCATTGGCCAATCCTGCCCAAACCACGACAACTGCACATAAAGTGTAAGGAGCGAGGGAAAAAAGTGTGAGAAACAATCCTGCATCAGAGAAAAAGGAGGGGAGGGAGCTACTCAGGTGCTGGAGCACATATTCTCTGGCAGCCCATAGGTAGAAAGGACCTACATTGTAGCAGGTTAAAAGTGTTAAGGAGGAAGAAGCAGTAAGAGAGGAACTTTATGAACCGACTGTAACTCCCCTTATCTTGTTCCCTGGGCCTGCCCGGGGAGGAGGGAGGCAGAGGAATCAGGAATGAAGGACTGAAGCTGAGCTTAAGAAAAAGGAGGTGGGGGAATAAGGTGCTGTTTTAATTTCTCTTTGTTTCTCACTATCCAAATCTATTTTAATTGACAATACATTAAATTAATTTTCCCCAAGTCTAGTCTATGCTGCCCGTAATAGTAATTGATAAGTGGTCTCCTTGCCTTTATCTTGACCCATGAGGTACTTAATTTTATTTTCTCTGTCATCTTGTTGAGAAGGGTGAATGAGAGAGCAGCTGGATGGGTGCACTGCCTGTGTGGAGTGTTATTGCCCTTTCTAAAATATGCTTTTTCAGAGGTGCTCCCATCTTGGCTGCGAGCCTCAGCTATGTCCTGCAATGGGTTGGTTGGAGCCAGCTGGAAGCAACTGTGTCCAGCACAGGCCTGCCTGGGCCTCTCCTCACAGAGGCCACTCCTAAAACCTCCCTGCTTCCAACACCTGGGCACCTGAGCCCAATGAACACTATGTGTGACAGTTGTGAAGTCCAGAATAACAGAAGTAAGTGGGTGTATTATTAATGCAGATATTTTACAACACTCATTGTCCCATTTTTTCTGGAGGTAAATTTTCAGTTTTGGGATGGAATTTTGTCTGTATTATTGTAAAAGTTAAATATAAATTAGTCCATTCACATTAGTGCCTGGGTGAACTGCACATTGGTTAACAGTTAATATTTCAACTTTTAAAAGACTGAAGCAGAATTTCATGTAAGATGCTGGTTTTCATGTTCACCAGTGTTGTCCACTACTCTTAAACTCATTAGATGCTTTCCCCAATGATTTTCTTTCTATCTGCTTATATGTGATACATAATGAACCAGGCTTTATATGTAAGGTGCAGAAAGAAAGAAAAGAAAACAGGAAATGAAAACAAAAATAAATTACTGTCTCATTGTTTTCTTCACAGACTTCAAAACTGAGTAAATATTAATTACAATTGGTTACTCCATGGTTACATTCTGATTACGAGGTAACACTGGAAACTGTTAATTAAAAACTTATTCTATAAATAAATAAATAAATAAATTTCTTGGTTTGGAAACATTGCTAGAATTATTTCATTTGTCTTTATCACTTTGACCCAGGCTTAAACAGGGATTTCTATTCACTGTTATTTCATTTCTAACATAATTTGTTTGTTTGTTTGTTTTTAATTTCATTTAAAATAGGTACTGAAAAAGATCAATTTCTTTGTAGTTTGTCACATTATCCATGGTGAGATTTCATTAGTCAGAAATGCGTAGCTGTTTGAAGTCTGTTTTTATTTGTTAAGCCAAAGAAAAAATGATATCTTCAATGAAAAAAAATCATAAACAATAGTTTTTGGAGAAGAAGTTACAGTACTCTACGGTTCTGACCTAGCTGCTGCATGAGACATGCTGCTGCATGAGACTAATTCCATCTGGTTCCATGCTGTTTGCTTTCCTTTCCCTAACAATTCTTGCAAAAGAGACAACAAATAAAAAATCTTGTTATTTCACTATCGAGGAAAAGCAAAGTGGCTTTTTCTGCTGCTGCAAGTTTAATTTGTTGCGTCATCATTCCTCATAGTGACTGAGAGATATTAGTGGAGTAAGGACACTGACACATGTGGGTGCTTACAAGAAGCATTGTTCTGAGGTATTTTAGAAGAAACAAAGCAAAAAAGGAAGAGTTCTAGCTTCACAAGATGAAAAGCTGACATCCTACAACTTTGAACTCCAAGAATTGAAGTAAGTGAAATGAGAACATTTTATTCAGCAGCAGAACATTCTGATGAAGACTACTATTTTAATTAATAATGGTCAAATAATTTAATGGTTGTAAAAATATCTTTGATGAAGAAAATAGCATATCCACATTTAGTCTAGAATTATGCTATTTTTCCTCTGTTAGCCATGTTTGCAGACCTCAGTTTAGACTCCATCAGCTCATTCTTTAGGAAATTCTATTTGCCCAGCTACATGTTAGGTGGAAAAAAGAGCTATGGGAGAAGGGCAAAAACAGAAAATAAAGAAGATGGGAAATGATGTTTTCTTTTATACTGCTTTCACTTTGTCAGAATCTTTTTTATTAGTAGCTGAAGTATGAGAGGTAAGCATGAAGACTAACTTTTCCATCTTGTCTTTTTTATTAGTTCTGTATTTGGAGACTTTCTCTATTGCAGTGAATTGCTGTAGAATTTTAGTCACTTAAATGAAATAGGATTTGTTTACTGTAATTTATGTCACCTTACCAAAGGTGTCTTAAGTGCAAGAAAGACAATTTTAGATGCCACAATCTTTTTGTCATACTCTTGCTAACGAGAAAAAATCAATTTGATTACAACCTTTAGTCCCAAGCTAATAAAAATTTCCCCAGAAGATGTAGTCTAGATAATGTGCTGAGTTGTCTTATGTTAAATTGCATTTAGTAGTTAAATAAAAAGTTTAAAAGTTCAGGCTAGATAATTACATGCAATTTCAAGGCCTTTTTATGTTTAAAAGGTTAGAGAATAGTAAGTTTTATTATATTATCAGAGGAACACAATATTTTATAAGAAGTAGGATTCTAATTTAAACATCTTTGTAACTTTTCAAAGAATCCAGTAGTCATATTTCATTCATACAGCTGGGCAAAGATCCTTCGGGAGTCTTATTTTGTCAGAACACATTTTTACTAGCATAAATAGATTATTGTCTATCCTAATTTAAAAATATTATACTTTGCTGCCACTGAAATTACTGAGGAAATTTATCAAAATCTTGGTGTGCAGAAGTAAAACAAAAGAAAAATTGTCTTCATGGGATAAAAAGTCCTTTTGTTCATCACTGTAGATTTCTTTGGACATTTAAGTTCATTATGACCCCTTTTGGCACTTCAGTTAGAAGTACTGGACTCTAGTCAAAAGATACTGTTACATTCAATGTATTCTCTATGTAAGATTGAAGACAAAACTAAAAATCTGAAAAATCTAGCAGGTTCTGAGTAATTTTCTCCTTAGCAGTGAGCAAGTAGATCTTTCTTTTTACTTACATACTCATCTTTTGTGCATTTTTCTTCCATGATCTTCTTTCTTGACTCAACTATATTTCCCTCTGCTAGTCCAAATTTTTTTTATTAACTGAATTAATGAAGTACTAGACATCCTTCTCACAAGAAATTGACTCTTATAATTCATATTGAATTATTTTATTACTACTGAACTAAAATTTTTAGCTCTACTGGGGAGGAAAAACCATGAGCAAAGCTACAACTACACTTCAAATGAAAGGAGATAGATTGTGGGAAAAGTTGTCATGTGCTATTAAGAAAGATTATATTTGTTAAACTTCCAGTGAATTTTTCCACCTTTGGAAATTTTAACTTGATTTTTTTTTTAACTTGACAAAATTTTAACTTGAAACACTTACTTCCAATCCATAATCAGCTTAATTGGCTGCTTGTGTTTCAGATCTGGAGAAGAGCTTTTGTGTTGGCAGCTGATCTATTTTTCCCACCTATATCCATATAATAAAATCCAAATTTCTTCCTATTTATGAAAGAAAAAATCTCTTTCCAGAATTTCTATTGTCAGAGGCACCTGAGGAGTTTCTAAAGTAAAAAGTATTTCTTGTTTAGCAATTTGATCAACTCAACAGAAAGATAACATTTAGCTCTTGCTAACAGTAAATATTTAAGAAAAAAGTAAAAAAATACGCAAACCCATATCCTGTAGAGCTACAATCAAAATAAAGTCAGTCAAAAAATTGGGTCTAATTTCAGTACCCTAATTTTGTGTACATATATTTACACACTCTAAAATATATGTGTATGTATAAGAATTATTTTAACTATATTATTTTATATGCACAAACTTTCAGACAATAATTTTATTCTCTGAATAATAAACATGCAGTGAGTGCATCCTGCAAGGGTTTTATTGTTATAAAATTTATTTTTAAAATGATGACTAGAAAATTAATTAAGAATGACTAATATTTTTAGAAATAATAATCTATCTGGTACCAAATGTGTTGCTTAATGAAAGTTATTTTCTCAACTTGATGTCAGCCTTCAACACTTGTGATTTTTCCACTTATGAATTGTGTGTGTGTGCACCTGCATGACAACATAGAGCTTTGACTGTTCCCTAAAGCTTAGAACTGCTTCCAGTTCTATAATTATGATTGATTTAAAATAATCTTTATCTCTGACTCTTACACAGAGGGATATAAGTTGTACCCTAAAATTACAAATGCATCTTCTATTTTCTTCTGCATTTTCATTCATTAACAATGAGAAGTGGTCAGAAACCTAGCAAAGTTCTGAAAAGATCTCTGTGAAGCCCATGGGACACCAGTGTTATACTGTGGGTAATTGTGCTCTACACCTATGATAAGCCTACACCAAATAAAATAGATTGATGTTCAATAACCTTAAACTTCAGTTCCTTGTCTTTAGTCCTCTTTTAATTCTGTACTTTCTGGATTAATTCCTAATGCTTTTCTGATCATATTTTGTGGTACTGTAACATTTGAATGGGAAAAACCCCCAAACTTATATCTGAAAAACTTACTAGAAAAGTTATTGTCTATCTAGCAAAGCAATTAAAAAAAAAGCCCCAAGTTAAACTGCCTCAGGTACTTTGCTTATTAAATAGTAACTGGCAGATAGATGTACAGTACAGTTTTCAGACTCATTCAAGTTGTAAATCTATTCAGTAGAATAGATAGGGACAAGGATGCATATGCATATGATAATGCATATATTCTAATATATTAAAAGAAATATGGTGACATGCAGAAAATCTCCATCCAGTTTCTGCATTTTCCTACCTACTACAGCATCCTCCCAAGCAGAGAGATCCAATCTTAACAAATAACATAATTTATCAGAGTAATACAAAGCAGCATAGTATTTAATAGCAAAAACCTTCAAGCAACAAGAATTCCTAACAGTAACATATTTTTGTATTCAAACATCCCTTCCAAAATCCAACTGAACACTGAGAAGTAGTCTCATTAAATGCAATTTACCTGAAATTACCTAATTATTTCCATGTCTTGTTGCCTTAATTTTGTGGGCTTGTCCAGTTCATAACTTATGTTTTCAAACTG
Source organism: Limosa lapponica baueri (assembly GCA_002844005.1). Taxonomy (NCBI): domain Eukaryota; kingdom Metazoa; phylum Chordata; class Aves; order Charadriiformes; family Scolopacidae; genus Limosa; species Limosa lapponica. The sequence continues at coordinate 142,323 of KZ506021.1, forward strand.
CTTTTCAGTATATTTCTAAGAACACCATATATATCACGTGTCAACATAGAACATTTCCTCAATGACCTACCACCTAGAGCTACAAGCACATTTTCTATACACTCTTGAAACAACCTTTTTATTTTTTTTCCCTCAAAGATTCATAATTATTTGTAGAAATACTCAGGCACGTTATTCTGTCTTTAAATTGTGTGATTAATATGTATAGTCTCAGTGAATATAATAAACTCTAGGCTTCTAAAATTATTATCAAAGTTAATTATAGGTTCTGTTACAATGAAGTGAGGATAAGGATAAATGAAATACAGCCTTCTGAGGAGACTATTTATTTACTGAAAATTCATTCTTTATCTAGAAAGTTATAAAAAAATCTTCCTTCCAAGTATATATGCACCAAAGTCTAAAATATTTATGCTTTTTTTATTTATACACATGGCATATGACATAATTTTGATATGTTAAGTCTCTACTATTCACAAAATAATAAAAAGGAAACTATTTAACAACTCTGGGAAGCCAATTTTCAATAAGGGAATTCAGACATTTTAGTGCTGTGCTCTCAGTCATTGTAAAAGGTCAACCCAGACGGTGCAGATGACAGACATGGCAAACAGAAAGGTAGGTAGAGAGCAGATTTGAAGACAAGAGAAATAAAACCTCATTGGTCAGTCTGATTAGTGTAAAAAAAGAATACCTTAAAAAATTATTGTGCTACACCATTACATAGTAAAACTATCTCCTGGTAGACTGCTTTCTTATTTGGGCTATAATGAGTGGCAATGAGCAGAGATATTGTCTGAATGGGATATCACAGGGTAATGGTCAGGGCGAAAATGTAACAGCTGTGTTTTGCTTTGAATGGAGGAGGATCTGAAATGTAAATATATAAATATTACTCACTACATTTCTGTTAGACTCTAATGTGAATTATACACGTGCCCTAGAGCCTTATAACCATCTGGGTACTATGCTAGCTTGACAGGCTATGGACAGAAACAACAGTCCTGCCAAGAAAAATAACTGAAAGCAATCTGTGTTTCACCAGCCTGAAAAAATAGCATAGTTTATTTTTCAAGTGCAATCCTCAGTTCATTATAACATTCTGTTGCTTAATAATATTATCTGACTCCATGTAAAGCAACCAATTAAAGAAACTAGTTAGCAGCCCTGTGTACATCAGCTTCAGGCAGTAATTTGTCCTAGAAATCAGATAGAAACTGATGTAAACTGATATGTGCACAACTGCATCTCCCCCACTGATTGTTCTTTCTGCTCCCCATCCCTCTGTCTCCAAAGATCAGGTGCAGCATGGTCATCATTTTTATTTTCCCTTTGACTGAAATGTGCTAAACTGTTTTTCAAGAATGGAATATGTGCCTTAAGGCTGTCAACTTAATTCTTGTCTGGTATAAACTGCCAGAGTTACACCAGGTTAGAGCTTGCTCCTCTGTCTTTCTCTTACCTCCCTGTATATGATTATTTGCTGTTATGACCCTTCTGTCATTTCATTTCTGTTATGATGAAATCCAACTATCTTTTTCTGAAGGGCATGTCCTCCTCTGCAAGCAACACAAGCACAAGTTTTTTGGGCCCTGTAATAAGGTGCATCATTATTAATTATACTTTATACAATTCTATCTGTGTCTTAATCCATATGAACATTCAGAAAAATTAGGTCCTGGCCTAAAAATAATTTCTAAATATGAATCATACAAATATTTCAGAAGAGCACACCTGTCTTTACAGAGAGGACAGAGGCAGCTCATTGAAAACACAATGACCAGACATCTTTTAAAACCATAGCTAATTTCCACCACATACAATTAAAAACATTCCCTTTTTCTTGGAGACTATTTAAATAAGAATGCTGAACCTTGGATATTTAATAGCAAACATGCACATTTTCAGCGTCCCCTTTGACTACTTTCAGCATTTTCATTGCAAGTTTTCATCATGCTTCAATAGGAATTTTGGGTCTTTAGGATTTGAGAGTATCTCTGCTTTATATAATAAAGTCCCCACAGTCCTGCTAAATTAAGTCAATACGAATTATTCCAGTTCATTCTGTAGATCAAGCCCAAGGCTCTGTTTACTCATGTTTCTGAAAATTAAATGCAATTTATAACAATGCCATTCTTTCATCTTGTCAAAGCTCCTTTTTTATATCCACTGCATTCTACTTTGTATCTTGCTTCCCAATATTAGCACACCATTACTTTTCCTTTTTGCAGGCAGTTAACCTAGAGTGAAAAGCAGAGCACCTGGAAAGAATGAAGCAGATGTGTTCTGAGAGCTGGAGCAGCACAGATGTACAGGGGAAAGAAATGGAAATTTTAGAGTCCACATAATGTCAGTTAACGTATAATGTGTACCATGACTACAAAGTGTAGATCTGATCTAAAACGTCCTTTTCAAAGGTGCATAATGGCATTACGTTTTCATATCTGATATAGCAAAAGGGAAACTGCGTTGATTTCACTGCTGGGTGGATACAGTACATCTTCCAATTCTATCTTCTGCAGTTCATGTTCTAGTCATGGTTAGATGGATTCTATTCATCCTTCCAGTAGGTATTTTTCTCTACTTTGTCTACCTCTTGTCTGACATAACCTTTCAAGACTATCCACTGCATTATCTTTTCTCCATCTTATTGGCAACCTGTCATGCTGTATTCCTTTCGGAATTTTTTATTTGCCTCCCCCCCCCCACTTTTCTTATTGCAATGGATCAATTTTTCTTTTTCTTTTCTTTTTCTGTTATTTGTGTATATTATATTTCATTTTTGTTATTATCTTTTATTACTGCCTGTTTGATGACTGCATGCAGTCAGCAAGACCCCCATTGCATTTTTTTGGTTTTCTAAACCTACATGCAGCTGTCACTGGGTGATGCAGATACCAGGAAACAGTAGTTCTCTCAGATTTCCCTTCATTCTCATCTCTTCTTCCCTCAATATTTATATGCTTTTAAAAATGTTTGATGCATGTCCCATTTGGCTATATATAAGGCTATATAACATCTGTATTACAAGATATGAAGCAGTTTTTACACATATTAGATACTCACAACACTGTAGACTCATAAAGCTTATAAACAAGTTACTTGAACATCCTGTCTTATTAACAGTGTAGAACATTCAGCAGTTTTGCTGCAGGTATCGCAACATCTCAGCAGCACAGCCGATGCAAGTGTTGGATTTGAGGATGAAACTAATTTGCTGAAAATACAATTAAATCACAGTAGGCAGTAGTCATAACTGGACACCTGAAGTTATAATTATGTACAATTCAGAACTGAAAAACTGAATAAGTCAATATAGATGAAATATTGCTAAGTAGAAACAACACTCTAAAAAGGAAGACTTTTAACGACATGTAGAAAAAGTGTTGTATTATTATTCTTTGTATTATCTGTCCACTGGTCTTCTTACTTTGTTTTTAAATAATTTAAATTTGCTTTAAAAATTGGTGTTTGAAAGAGATGAGTAGCTCTCCAGAGGTTTAACAATTAGCTACCTCTACTGACAATTGTATATCTACTGGTATTGCAGTACAATTTGCAAGTTTCATCAAAAATCACTTCTGAAATAGACATAATTCAATATCTAGAGTGACACTTTCTCTTAAAGGTTTTAGAGATTCTTTATAAAAAGCTACTAACTTCCTCAAGCTTAACAGCCTGAGAAATGTGATTCCTTACCTTATATGCATTCAGAGCAAATATCCTACATTATAGGTTCCATATTATCTGTTGAAACAGCCTGGCTTTCTCCACCAGTTCTGAAGAAAAGAAAAAAAACTGCCAAGTGAAAAGTCTGAACTTAGATGATATTTACTCTTTCTTATTTGATGAGGTAATTCTGTTGAGAGCAGGACTGAAACACGCTTGAGAATCTTGTACAGCCATTAGAGTGTTATGATACGATCATATGAATATATGGGGCTATTGGTGGATGAGAAGCTCAACATAAGCCAGCAACATGAGCTGCATCAAAAGAAGCATGACCAGCAAGGCAAGGGAGGTGATTGTCCCCCTCTACTCTGCTCTGGTGGGACCCCACCTGGAGTACTGCATCCAGCTCTGGAGCCCCCAGCATACAAAAAACATGAACCTGTTGGAATGGATCCAGAGGACGGTCATGAAGATGATCTGAGAGTTAGAGCATCTCTCCTATGAAGACAGGCTGAGAGAGTTAGGGTTGTTCAGCCTGGAGAAAAGAAGACCCCAGGTGACCTTATTGCAGCTTTCCGGTATCTGAAGGGGGCCTAAAAGAAAGCCAGCAAGGGATTTTTTACAAGGGCATGTAGTAATAGGATGAGAAGTAACAGCTTCAAACTAGAAAAGGGAAGATTTAGATTAGATATTAGGAAGAATTTTTTCATTATGAGGGTGGTGAGACACTGGAACAGGTTGCCCAGAGAAGATGTGGATGCTCCATCCCTG
>KZ506021.1:153550-214083 GCA_002844005.1 Limosa lapponica baueri
GCTGGATCATCTACACATCTATATGATCTGCATAAGTTTCACTGTACCAATTAATATCTGCAAATTTTGCTGTCTCAGTATTAACCACCTTCTAAAGAAATCATAAATATACAGATTCACTGATGTAGATACAGGCTCACTGATAATTTCCCTCTGCTATGAAGCTATGAAAAAGTCTTCATTTTATAAAGGCCATGTTATTCTCCAATTTGTTCTGCCTGTTGGGAAACTATGTCTTGAAAAGTTGTTCAGGCGTGTAATTCCCTGATTTTGTTTGGTACCACTTATGCAAATGAATTTGGCTTTTGTGGAATTATATTAACTTCAGTGACTATATTTTTATCTTAAGTCTCTTAAGATAAGTTTGCAGTCCATAATATTTATAGATTTTTGATTGGCTAAGGCTGCATAAATGTGTTTAACTTTATGTCTTCACTGAACAAAGATAATAAAGTCATGCTCAACAAATCCAAACGTAAGCGACTAATAATCCTTGAATCAAGAAACATCTATGTAAAGATGGCTGGTGTCTGTCCAATTTGTGATAATGTTAGGCTTAAAAGGGGAAAATTTTCCTAGCAAGTGAATGCTGATTGGTATACCTATCAACATAATGATTTTGATCTGTATTACATATTGCCTTTAAACCTTGATCAAAACCAACGTTCCATTGCACTTGGCAGCCCCAAAACACTGAAAGCAGCAATTATCTCCAAAGGATTAATCATTTAAGTCCCCAATCCTAGAAATGCTTACAAATTATCTTAATTGAAAAACTATTTGCAATTTCTGCACAATTAATGAAGCTCATCTCATACATAAATGTTTTCAATTTGGTGGCCTTAAGAGACAGAAGAGAGAAAAAAACATCAAGAGAATCAAATACAAGAGCCATTCTTTTGCAGGCATACAACTGATGTTAAATGTAATTCTTTTGACTGTGCAAGTGAATATCCAAGTATAAACTAGGAAAAGAATTTGGAAACCTATATCCTGAAATTAATCTTAATTGCCATGTAGTTTGAGATTTCTTTTAATCAAGCCTTGTATCTACAAGCAATAGTTGTAAAGTAGGTATTTCAGCTCAATTAAAATTTACTTTAGTTTATAGTTTGGAGATTATTTGTGTTTTACTTACTGTTTAGGACTAGAACTGGAAAATTAAATGATCTTAATTATAAACTGTCATGAGTTGACTGCAGTGATTATGCTCTGAAAGTAATGATTCTCATGGAGACTCTAGTACAGATACTGGCAAAATTTATAAATACCTTGAAATGATAATTAGTCTGTTTGAATCAGACAGGTCTAACATGCCATTTGTGTTAGGTAGCAATTGAAATGTTTATGAGTTTTATTACTTCCCTAGTAAGATTGCCTGGGACTCAAACTCTGTGAGTCTTTTGTCTCAGTTTAAACATGAAATTATCTCAGTGTATCTCATGTCTGCTTTCTAATTTTCAATGCTTTAAAAACTTAAACTTATAGTCATTTTCATCTTTTGGGGGGTTAATATCTCTGACATTAATATTAGATTATATAAAATTAGTAGTTAATCACATGAACAGTTGTTGAAATGTAAAGATTACGGAAGGAGAAGTTTCCAAGGAAAAAAGATAATCTTATTAGGCCAACAGAGGATATAAAATCAAATTAAGAGAGAGGCATATTGTATTTCCATGTGTATAAAAACATACATTGTAAACCTGTAACATGGAAAGGTTTATCTTTATTCCATAAACCTAAAAGCTTTCAGACTTCCTGTTTCACCAAATATCACATTCAAAAAGCAACTGTTACTACATGTAGGGAGAAATGGATAATTCCAAATATGAACAAAAAGTTTTGTATGTCTTAGATATACAGTAAGTGCTGCATATACACTACAGGTTTTAAGTGTAATTAACTATTAAATACTCGATCATATACCTAAGATGACTAGCTTGCATTAGATATCTGCATTGTAAGTATCTACTTTTGATCATATGAATTATGTACACAATCACTGTAACATGTTTTTGCTCACAGCTTTGACTACCTCTCTGATGTGCTAAAAGGATTTTAAGGAATGTCTATATTCTTATTTTTATTCTTTTCCTTTCAAATTTATTATACTTACAAGAACATTAGTAGATATATTTGGCAGAAGAATCCCACTAGTTTTGTGGAGGTAAAAAGAACTCTCCTGTGTGGATAGGGATAGCGTGTAATTATGTATCATTTTTCAATCAGTCATCAGCTGATAGCTGCAGGGAAGTGACACGGCACAATAAAGAAGATGCCTGAGTGTGAGGCAGGACACGCCACTTGTACATTAATACTTTCACTACTGTCACTTTTGGTGCCTGAACACAAACCTCTGCATGTTTAACCTCTCTGGCCCCAATTTCTTTTCATGCTTTTGGTTTTTCACGGTTCTTCATAGTTCACAGCTGAAGCTTTAGGGTTAGGCCTTTATGCTCTACAGAAATAATTGTTAAATGTAGTATATTGTAATAGAAAGTTATCTGTAGAACATCTAGCTGATGTGGTTGATCTCTAGTATGAGTGTTCTTGTTGCTGCAACCTGAGAAATATAAGCTCCAGGTGCAGAGAGTGTGTTGTGCTAAATGAGCCAGTGGTCTAATCAAAAGGGACTCTGTGTTAAGAGATCTGTTAATGACAAGTCCCTAGTGTAAATGAGGTCACTTCACCAACCTTCCACAATATAAATTAGAAATCAATTTCTTTTTAAGAATAATAAAATAAAGAGGAACTCTCCTCCTTTCATTAGCATGTACTTTTAGAGATTGAGATTGCATTTTCTTTTGAGGTGAACTCTCACAGCAGATGTGCATAAAAGTGAAGTGCTGAAGATGTTTGTAATATTTATAATGTTTTAAATTTGATGCCATTTATATACAGCTCATTTTTAAGAATATATGCTAAACAAAGGTATTTCTGCAGTGGAGCAGTTCAAAGCAGGGAGTTTATTTCAAGCCCTCGTTTGCTTTTTCTGTTCACGACTTCAAATATTGCAGGGCTGTTCCTGCTAGTTCTCATTCTGCTGAATCAGCTCTTACAGAAGCATCATTGTTCTTGGAGACTGACACAGGTTACAGACTGCTTAAGAAATGTGAATTAGGTGCACTGGTGCATAGGAATGAGCAGAAGAATTTGAAAGCTTTTTTTTTTTATTATTTTGTCCGATCAACTCTGCCTGTCTCTGCAGTGCCTGCATCCAGATTAGCCCCAGGCTTCAAAGAGTTTCTAACAAAGCTTCAAAGCAGGCAATTTGTGCGTCATTATTACCCTACTTTGAAAGCAAACCTCTTTCTCCAGGGTCCAAACATTCTTTAAAGAAGGATTGAAATCCAAAACAAAATTCCAAGAAATTGAATTAAACTGGACAAAACCTGCTACCTCTGTCCTAGGCATTTTTTTCTTTATAGCATTGAAACAATCTGCTTTGCATTCCTTTTCAGGGTCATTTTGTCATATTACATAAAGTATAGTGAGGTGCATATTCCATATAGGGCTGCAGATCAGTTCAGGAGGTCACTATGCATTTTCAAGTGTTCATTTCCATGCAGCAAAAAAGGGAGCAATTAAGATGAAATAAGCTGACATGATACAGTTTGTGCCTTTGCAGAATGAGTACTCTGCTGCATAGATTAAGTGGGCCACCACATGATATGTCTATGAGATTAAAAATTACTGCGGAGAGGACAGATTTATGGGTTGTCCACTGCTCCCCTCCTTATGGTTATGTATCAGTGAATATCAGTATTCATGCTGCATCCCCAGGTCTCCTTCTTAAATGCCCATGTTTTACAATATTCTGACAAGAAGCAAGTCGTATGAATATCCATATGCATCTGAGTTTAAACAGACTGAGATGTGATTAATGGGTGCTGCTAGACACTTTTAACCTTATGGTGCTGTTCACTCAAAGGTGGTAAAGTGCATTTTTCTGTAATGATTAAAGTCTATGTGGTTCCAAATTCACCAGTGTTTCCAAATCATAATGTGTTTGTTACAGATGGACTATTACTCAAATAACCTGGCATCTGTACCAGTAGAACATAAATGTCTGAATGAGGATGTACCAATTGAGATGTTTTCATCAAGTGACCAGACTGGCACAATACAAATACAACCCTTTATTATCCACTGATAATAGATAGTGTATTAATGTTCTGACTGGGGAGAGCTGCAATTTTCCAAACATGCATTTATTTATTTAAATATGATTGACCAACATTCTGAGCACATATTCAAAATTCAAATACAAACATTTAAAAATGGAGCAAATCTCCGCTTTCGAGAAAATATTTGCCTTTCAATTGACTGTAAGGAAAGTGAATTGCAATAAATCAACTCAAATGGTGAATGAGAGTATTCACAGAGGATTTTGATGTAGTAAAACTAGTCCACTTTAAATTTACTTCTCTAATAAATTCAGATTAATTTGACTGATGGTCCTCTATGAATCAAATAAATTTGTGGGGGCGAAAGACACAATTATAGAATGATAGAAAGTCTGGGCTGAAAAGGACTTCTGGATACCCTCTGATCCAACACTCTGGGGAAAGTGGGGCCTTAGACCAGGCTGGCCATGGCCCTGTAACGCTGCATTGAATGTTTCCAGCAAGGATGATTCCACCACTGGTCTGAGCAGCCTATCCAATGTTTAACTGTCCTAAAGACCCTTTTTTTTCATATATCCAAATGGAATTTCCCCTGAAGTGACTCATGCCTGTTGTCTCTTGTCTATTCATTTTGCAGCCTTTTGAAAACAATACCTCCATCTCCTCTATAACTATCATTCAGGTAATGGAAAACTGTGATTTGATCCCCCCTGAACCTTCTCTTCCCTCAGCCGAAAAACCCCAGTTCCTTCAATTTTTCTTCACACATCAAATTCTCCAGCACTCTAATCATCTTGAGGGCCCTTGTCTGATCCCTCTCTGTTCAGTCTGTCTTTTACTGGGGGTACTAAAAGTGGGCACAAGACACCAGGTGTGGCCTAGCAAGAGCTGAGTAGAGTGAAATAATCACATCTTTTGTGTCAGTTGCTGCTGCAATCACAGATGTGGTTCGTCTTCATTACTGCACAGGCACACTGTTAACGCATTCAGCTCCACCAGCACCCCCAGATCTTTTCCAGCAGAGCTGCTCCCCAGACAATGAGTCCCCAGTCTGTACTACTGACTGGGATTATTCCATCACTGCCGCAGTGATGGAATTTGTCTTTGTTAAATCACATGCAATTCATTTTGGTCTGATTTTCTAGACTGTCGAGGACTCTGCATTTTACGTCTTTTGTCCAGTGTTATCTACCTCTTCTTCCAATGTGGTATAACTTGCAAACTTGGTGATAGTATATTCAAGTCTATCACTCAGATTTTTTTTAAAGACCCTGAGGAATTCCAGTCATGACCAGCTGCCAGTTTGACCCTGAGATATTAATTACCTTTTGAGTTCAGCACCTTAGACAGTTTTCCATCCATCTTGTGATTGATTCATCCAGGCCATATCTTATTAGCTTCAGCAAGGATGTGAGAGATCATGTCAAACATCTTGCAAAAGTCAAGGTACATCCACTGTTCTCCTCTATTAACTGAGAAAGCCATTTCATCATAGAAGGCAGTTAGATTGGCTCAGCACAATTTAATCTTGGTAAGCATGTGTTGATTTTTCCCAATCTCCTTCTTATCCTTCACATGTGTGGAAAAAGCTTCCATCCAGACCAGTTCTATAATTTTCCCAGGAACTGAGGTGAGGCTACCTGGTCTGTTGTTTTCTAGTTTGTTTTTTTTTTTTTTTTTCATTGACTTTTTTTAATCATCTGTGATCTTCCCTGATCTCCATAACCTTCTAAAAATTACAGAATGACTTTGCAATAATGTCTTCCAACTGTCCTCAGATTTAGTCCATCAGATTCCCTCAAACCTCTACCTGTCCAGTTGGTTCAGTTGGTCCCTAGCTCAACCCTCCTCTACTGTCAGTCTCACCATTTGTTTTGTCACTTCATCTTGGAATAGAGACTTGGGAGCTGACATCACCCTTAAAGATTGAGGTGAAAACAACACAGAGTACTACTTTTCCATGTCATAGTTCTAACTGACTTGCTAGCTTGATTCAGCAGCAGTCTTATGTCTTCCTTGTACTTCCACTCAATACTAACACAGCTACAGAAGCCTCTCTTGCTACCCTGAGCTCCAGGTGAGCTTTTGCCTTCCTAACTGCATCCCCGCAAGCTCAAGCAATGTTTTTGGTATTCCTCTTTTCTATTCAAGAAATATTTTTTGTATTCCTCTTTATCCATCTGTCCCCTTTCCTTTCTCTCACATATTTCTTTTTCATATTTGAGCTCTTTGAATGCTGTCTGCTTAACAAGGCTGGTTTGTTTCTATTTCTGGGCCTGCATTTTTATTTTTTTTAACATTTAGGGGAATGGACAGCTCTGAAAATTTCAGAGCACCTCTGAATACCCTTGCCCTCCAAGACAGATTCCCATGAGAGCCCTAACAGTTTCCTGAGCAAAAGCTCTTCTAGGAGTTGAAATCCACACTTCTGAAATCTAAGGTGTTTATTTTGCTACTATAATTTTGAATGAAAACTATAAAGGGAGGAGTAGAAGGAAGTGTGTGTATGTGTATTTATATGTGTGTTTGTGTTTATTTGTGAGATTTAAAGTAATTATATTATTATTATGTTTGTGGTATTAATTACATACACACAATACGTACTAGTCACAAGGATATACCAATATTACCGAATTCAAGTGTCTCAGGAACTTAGGATAAAGTAAAACTCTCTCCAAGAATTAACTGATGTGTTTATTTGCTTCTTCTGCCCAATCTAGGCTGTTTTTATGTTTAGAACAAAGAATATTTCCCTGTTACCAATGATGTCTAATTAAAGAAACAATAAAGAACATTTAATGGTAAAAGCAACAAAGGAATAAAGTTTCCTCATGGAATTTTCAAAACAGTTTCTTTCCATAGCCATGAATATGGATAAAGCAGTAAAAGCTTGAGTAGTACAAGGTAAATTGGAACTATACTTGAGAAATTCACCTTACTACGGGACAAGTGGCTCTAAATGAGATTCATTTCATCTCACTTGAGTCATTTAAAAGTTGGGATGGAGTACAAGTTAGGTGTATATACTTTCCATATAATCAATGGAAAGAGAGAAGGAGTGAGACCTCCAGAGAGTGATTAATTCATCTTTAAATAGGTATCTATTAGAAGCATGATAAATGTATCTCTGAAGACACTCTCTCTTATGGTCTGTGGAGGAAATTTAGATGAATAGCAAAGACGTCTAATTTTTAGATACTTATGGTAAGGTGAAATGAATCTCGTTATCTATGTTAGCCTTTCATGCACAATTATGTCGGATGAGGGCATTACAGAAACTATTTACTAGTATACGTGAATAGTATAAATTGGCACACTGAAGCAATCCATACAAACAACAATATGATGATGCTTAGCAGCTATAATTTTTTTTTGTTCCTGAGAAAGACTTAGGCCACTTTCTTTAATCAAATCAGATTTGACTGCAAAATTTTTAAACTTAGACTGTTAGAATTAGTAATGAAGACATTATACTCATGCACACTCCCCAAATTCTTTCCAAACTCATTCCAGATTAGAAATCTTTTTCTATAACTAAATGATGTTATTCGGATCACTATATCTTATCTTCCCTTTTGATTGTTCTAATCACTCACTTGACCTCGGAATTTTCGTGACTTTCACTATGAACAATAGAAAAAAAGAATGCCATTATTGCAATCATTGCCTGTGTCTGTTGCACTGTTTACATTATCTATCTTTTCAGTCACTACACTAGTTCCCCTTCCTTATTATCCACTGATTTTGTTGTCAAACTTCACACTTTTCCAAGTGTTTTCCAAGTTGCTGCCTGTAAGCTATTTTCCCCATTGCATAGTGACGTTTGCAGAAATAATTAATTAAATATAATGAACAAAATTTAATCAAGGATTTAATTGCTCTGGTAAAAGGAACAGGATAATTTTCTTCTTTTGTTAGATGTTAAAGGCCGAGCGCTTTTATAAAGCTATTTATGTATTATTGTGTATGAAGTTAGAATGTGTAAGTAAAGGTCCCAAGTAAAGCACTCAGCTACTTGTCGGTGTTCAACCAAGCAGCAGAAAGCTTTCAGAGAAAGTAGATATCTACATAAATATGCTCAAGCACTTCCATCTGAAACAGCAAAGAGAGAAATGAAAATAAACAAAAAGCTTTCTTAAAAGTTTCACCAAGGAAAGAAACAACATATCTTGCAATCAGATAAGCTCAACTTATTAACAGAACAAGGGTCTACTCTTGGGTTCCCCATTAAATATTGAAGGCAGAGCACATGTATTCTGCTTGTATATTTGGAACTGGACTGTGGGTATGACAATCTGCAGTAAACCTCAAGAGATTTTTTTTCTTGTGATTTTATTTTGGCATTTGAACTCTCTACTTATCCCAAAGCCAGTGATAGAAAAAGAATCTTCAAAACTATCCTGGAACCTCAAGAACACATAATGTCAGAAAAGGGAGGAGTCTGCAAGAAGAAGGGAAATAATTTTAAATTTTACTAATGTTCAGATTTCAAGTTTTTGCTTGTAAGAATCAACTCAATAAATACAAGTAAACAAAATCAGATTTTTATTCATTAATATGAACTAGTCTATCAAGCCTAATGCAAAACACAGGTTATGCTGACATTTGATTTATGTTCTTGAGACAAAAAACCAATAGACAATAATTGACACTGTGAGAATCTGTTTTCAGATGTTAGTGGCACCTTCTCGTTGCCTATGAATGAACTTTAAAGGATTAGCTCAGAATTATATGTCTCAGATAGTAGAAATTCACAGCTGGATTCGGTGGACTTCATTTAATACATCACTTTTTAACAGAAACACAGTACTATGCATGAAATACATGCAAATTGTCCAAAGGAACATCGGTAATTCTTCAAGCCAAATAAAATGTAGTAACAAGGGAAAAAACACATCTCTTGCAAAGCAAGCAAGGCAAATCTTTTTAATGTAACATCTGCTGGATTACTGAAATCTATTCTCTACAGATCTGCTATCATGATGAAAGCTAGTAGTTTTTGTAGGCATGTTAACTTCCTGTGACTTCTTTTTCAATACTTCATGTAAGCACTTCTTAGTTCCTCCCACTTCAGTGACCTATACATTCAAAGCACACAGTTTATTTCAGATACAACCTTGGGAAGTCAGCTTCTTCCCTGGTTCACAGAAGTCTTGAGACTTGCTGTGCCATGCTGATGGCTGGCATTCAAATGGTCTTGTCATAATGTATCATAGCAGTCTCCTAGAAAATAATAATGGAGATAATCCCCCATAAAACTCCCTCTCCAGTTTAACGTTATTGAGCAATATAACATTTTTGTCATGCTGCCTTCCTTCTAAAATGGTGTACTTTGAACAAAGTTTTAAGGGATACCTCCATCTACCCTGTGTTAATTATTTTGTACGGACAAGCAGCATGAGTACTGGCAGGTACTATTCACTGATACACTGAGCTTGGTAGCAGTTCCGGTATCAGGAGAGTCAACTTGCTGCCTCCTAATTTTCATTCGGCACTTGAAACCAGTATGATACTTCTAGAAAGAGTAGCTGATTTGCTCGTTGTAGGTGATATCCCTGACAAACTGATACACTTTTGGCTGCTATTATCATTACTGTTTGGATATATAATACTTTGATATTGATGATAAAGGTAAATACCTTTACCTTGATAATAAAGATAACAGAGGATGTTTAACAATATATTTTTTCTGGCTGAACAGGGGACTCACCAACTTTGAGTAGCACTACTATGGAATGTATAGTGTACTATACATTCCATAATGCCAGGGGCTAAATAAAACTTGACCACTGTCAAGGAATTTTTAAAGAGGAATTTGAGCAATCACATTGTTGATATAGGTATTATATATATATATATATGTAAGTGGTATGGCTTTTTCAGTGTGCATCATTGATAACATTATGGACACACGGTGTAAAATTTCCTGTTTCATTCTGCTATAAAGTACTTTTACTCTGTCTAAACTTTGCCAGCTTTGAAAAGATTTATACTTTATTACTACTTGATCTTTTCTATAGAGCTTTGCCTGGAATCTTAACTGGCTCAAATGCATTCTTCCTGGAGGATCTCAGTTTCATACAATCATAGAATCATAGAGTACCAGGTTGGAAAGGACTTCAAGGATCATCTGGTACAACCTTTCTTGGCAAAAACGCTGTCTAGACAAGATGGCCCAGCACCCTGTCCAGCTGAATCTTAAAGGTGTCCAACATTGGGGTACCCACCACTTCCCTGGAGAGATTATTCCAATGGCCGATTATTCTCATTGTGAAAATTTTCCTCTTGTGTCCAATCAGAATCTCCCCAGGAGTAATTTGTACCCATTACCCTTAATCTTTTCCATGTCACTATTTGTAAAAAATGCATCTCCTTCTTCTTTGTAGCCACCCTTTAAATACTGGAACATGGTGATAATGTCTCCCCTAAACCTTCTTTTCTCAAGGCTGGAGAAACCCAGTTCTCTCAGCCTTTCCTCATATGGCAGGCTTCCCAGTCCTTTGATCATCTTAGTGGCCCTTCTCTGGACCCTCTCCAGCCTGTCCATATATGTTTTGTATAGCGAGGACCAAAACTGAACACAGGATTCCAGGTGTGGCCTGACAAGCTATGAGTAGAGCGGAATAATAACTTCTTTCTCTGTGCTAGTGATGCCCTTGTTGATTCAACCCAGAATCCTGATGGCTTTCTTTGCTGAAGCAGCATACTGTTCACTCACATTGAGCTTGTGTTCCACCGGGACCCCCAGGTCCCTTTCCACAGAGCTGTTCTCCAGCTGGGTAGATCCCAGTCTATGCTGCACTCCTGGATTATATTTTCCAGGTGCAAGACCTTACACTTGTCCTTGTTCAACTTGATAAAATTCTTGTTAGCACACTCTTCCAGCCTATCCAGGTCTTCCTGCAGGGTGGCTCTCCCTTCCAAAGTGTCCACTCCCCCACTCAGTTTGGTATCATCATTAAACTTTGTCAGGGTATGCTTGATCCCAGCACCCAGATCACTTATGAAGCTATTAAACAGCCGTGGGCCCAATATCGATCCTTGGGGAATCCCACTTGTGATAGGTTTGAAAAGGATGTATTTACCACAAACCACTGGGTGCAGCCTATCAGCCAGCCAGTTTCTCACCCACCACACAGACCACTTGTCTAGATTGTAACACATCAGTTTCTCTAGGAGGAGGCTGTGGGGAACCATACTGAAAGCCTTGGAGAAATCCAGAAAATTTAAGGGTTCAGCTGCATTTTTATTCACTGGTGCATCCATTGGATTCCATCTTTCTCTGTTAGCTGTAAGTCTTCTAGTTCTGCTGACCCCTTTAATGTAATTTTTCATGTAGTTGTAATACTGCATGCCGTATCATATAAGCCATGAGCCACATATAGTGGGCCATATATTAGGGCTCCTATAGCAAGAGCTATGTGAACTAGCTTGCTATTCTTAACCTGCTGCATCTGTAACTACAACATTCAGAAAATGTTTTGCAGTCAATATTCATGCTCTTTAGGATGCTATTTACCACTCAACAATAATTTGAAATTAAAAAAAAAGGTATGCTTAAGTATTGTTCAGAACAACAAACTCTGAAGATTTCTGCTTTGGTGTTTATGGTTTTTTTGGCTTCCTATTTCAGTTTTGCCTGTGTTTTTTGTTTCCAAGGCAATATCACTGTACTTTCAAATCCTGTTTGCATCAATGATCAGCCAACAGGAGGTTTTTTACATGTGGCTGATACTGCAAAGTATTTGATCTCGCATATCAGCATCATTGCTCTCATAATTTTCTTGTTAGCCTGTGTCTTCTGACTGCATAGCTCTTAAAATTAGTACCTGTTACAGTTTATGGCACAAGTTATGGCTTTGCATGGCAGGATATCATATTATTATTTCTTTTATCAAGATTATCATAATGTACTCATTTAAAAAAACAGATAGCTTCCATTCCAGCCTTCTTCTGTGGTTTGACTCTCATACTTGGAGCAGTAATTGTGGCCATTCTTGTATATAACTGTGAAGAATAAAGCCAAGCAAGAGCACATGCTTCAAGTTCTATGACTGGGAGTACTATTTAGTTTTATGATCTTACAATATGCAAGGTTTCCTAAGCTATTTAGCTTTGGATCATCGGTTACCCATTTTTACTTTTCATGTGTTTAAATATTCATTTATCTATCAATTTCATATGATTTTAAAGTAAAAATTTACACAGACAACAGCTGAGAACTTGGTTTGTTGTTTTCTTCCTTTCTCCTTTATTTTTTTTTCTCAGTGCCAACAGTAGGCCAACCAATTTATTTTCATTTAAACATTCTGGATAATCATTAAAAGATCTTTCTAAGCTGAACATTATCTTGTAAAGTGAATCAATATTGTCTTGCTTTTACAGAACTGATTAGATTATTAAATTATTTACTAAAAGTCACAAATAAACTCTGTATTTGGTTTTTACTTTCCAGAATAAACATGTAATGTACAAAGACATGCCATTCAACCAGGAAAGATACATAATTTTCTGGTACAACGAAAAATATAACTGCACATTTTGTACTATAATACAAACAATACAATATTTTTCTTTATACTGTAAAATAACTCAGATTCTTACGTCCAAGGAAACATCTAATGGAAAAAAATTGAAATATACATTTTAAAAATATTTTATTAAAAGAGTTACGATATCCAGCTCAAATGCTGCCTATTTGGAAAAAAAAAAAAGGCAAAAAAAAAGCCACAAAAACTAAAACAACATAACCCCTCACTTCTTAAAATAAAGCTCTAAGTAGAACAGTATTTGTCATAACATCTGTGGGTTAACTTGTTCATAAAGATAAAAATGTTTTGTCCAGACTATCAATTTCAAACAAGTCTCTGTGTGGATATAAAAACCTAGTTTATACCCAAAAGTCATGAACAACCATCTTTGTAGGCTAAAAAAATTTCTTGAGAATGTTTTACCATATTTTACTTTAAAATTAATTGCTAGTGTTACCTTTGCGTTAATGAAGATGGCCATTTCTCAATAGGACTGAAGTGAAAGAGTGAAATAGTAGGATGTGAAGTAATTTGTGTTAATTTCCTGACAAACTGATATCCTATTTCATAAATAATATCAAATTGCTTTCTGTTATTTTCTAGTCTTAGAACACAGTTTCAGTGTTTGACCCTATCTGTTTGTGAAAGATGGTCTCCATATACCCGCCTCTAGGATTCAGAACCTAGGCACGTCTTCTTACAGGTCATTCATGTTACCTTTTTCTCAGATCTGTTCTTAAGTCAATTCCAGACAGCAGTTGCCTGCTTTTAATTGATTTCTTTAGACTTTGAATTAGATCTTCTCATAATAGTTTTTATGAAAAGGCTATTTAGGGAACAATGTATGAGTCAGTTAAGAAAAGAGACCTTTATCAACAAATAAACTCTGTAAAGGAGAATAAATGTAATAAACTCCCTGTTACACCTCAGGCTTCATGTATCTGAACAGCATGACAGAGGGCCTTCAGTGTCACCAGACAGCTCTGCACCTCAAACCCCTGTAGTGCTACTTCACCTTCTAGGCTGTGTGGCTCAACAGCAAGCCACTCAGTAGCATTTTGGATAGAGCTGAGAGTCTGTTGGGAAAGCTAGGTCACTTGCTAAGTTCCCCAGAGCTCCAGTTTGTGGCAGTGTGGTTAAATATACTGAATAAAAAATGCCTTGGAGTCATCCAGCTACCTGAAATTACATGCAAGTCGAACCAGATTAAGGTAAAAATAAAAGATAAACCCAAGCTTTTTTTCATAACCTCCAAAATAGATATGATGTCTAAAACCATTTGTAGAAGAAATAGGTGAAGAAATAAAAACATTTCTAAACTGTTTACATGAAGGCAGAAAATCTGCCTTTCCCTCATGTTTTGCCTTTCCTCTCCTGACAAGACGAGGTTTTGGGTTTTGGTTATACCATCTCTTACCTGTTGGAAGAACGCTAGCCTTTACAGATAGCTCCTCTTCGGAGGTATGTGTGATTAGCTAGGACAGTTTCAAACCAGCTGCTGGTGGACTGTGTCCACATCAATGGAAGAAAAGGCCTTTTTTGTTTTTCTTTTTTAAGAGGATGAAGAACTGTAAAGAGACGTATCAGCGTCTAGGAGGAGAACAGCAATGGACAAAAGGAGTGAAAGGTAAATCACCAAAGCATCTTTTCCTAATGAACAATGAAGTTAGCATTTCTGGAACACTTCATGGATCTTTTAGACATTAAATTAACTTTTTAAAAGAAGTACTGCTCACTTCTTTTATTTTTATTGAAAATTAAACAAAGTAGAAAATAGTAATACTTAATCCCAAACCAATCTGTTCATCAGGAGGAAACTACGGTTCACAGAGAGAGAGAAAGAAAGAAGCCAGAGTCCCAAGGTAAAAAAGAGTTCTGTTATGCAATATGTAGAGCATTCTGTGAGCTGCTTGGATTTCTTAACTCTCATTGAACATACAAATTCATATGAAATCATAAAACATGAGAGGATTGAACCAAAAAGGGACAAAAATAAGAACTAGGAAAAAGAATATTTTATTCAAAGTGAGGAGAAATTCAATTTTCAACTTTTCGTTTATCCTTTTATTTGGTCCTATATTCTACAGCAGAAGGAGATATGCACAAAACCTATAAAACTATTCAGATATACATTTTTTAATTCAAAATTAATGAATCATAATTGTGCTGCAGTAATCCACTCTAGGATGTGATTGACACTTCAAAGCTACTTTCTGATTAGTTACTTAGTCCTTTGAATTATATTATAGCTATTCATCAACTTTCAGCAACGTGTCTTTGGAACATAATCATTAAAAACTCCATGAAAATCCTATAGCTATGATGAATAAAGTAAATGGATCCAGCGAGTAACACTTTCTTCCTCTGTTTGGGTCCTTCCCATCTCAGTATTTAGCTTGCAGATAATTGTTTCTTACTTCAGTTCCATTTTTTCGCTTTCATTCTCCATCCCTTCAACCTCTAATTTTCCATGACCTGTGCCTGGTAAAAACTAAGTTCTGTACATAACACAGAGTCTGACTGTTACAAGAGTCCTTTTTCCTCATACAGGCCAAGAACCACAAAATCACAGAACAGCAGAATGGTTGGAGTTGGAAGTTCTTTGAACCCCAAGTCTCCAGATCTAAGACTAGTAAAAATTACTCAGGGAAATTACGTAGAGCAAAGAGAGAAGTATCCATTAGTGAAATTTTAAGTGAAATGATTATGTGGATTTGCTTCACATGTAATGGTTTTTGCTTAAACTTGTAAGTAACAGTGGGATTAATTTAATCCACCTTTAGACATTTACTATGAAGTTTATGTATGAGCTGACATTTCTGGCATCACTTTATAATCAATAGAGTGAAACAAACATGAGAAAAAATTTAACTTATCTACTGTAACAATCTAAATTAGGTCAGAGAAATCATTCTCTAGAAATGTCTAGAGACATTTCTCTGGAGAATAAATAGCAGCTAGGGTAATTTTAGACATTTATACTGCTTACATCAAAATTTATGTAAGATGGATGCTACACTAAAAGCTTTAACAAATAAAATTTCTTGTTTGTTTGCTTCACTACTGTATCTATGTGGTACCAGTAGTCAATGAAATAAAAGGATGTCCTAAGAGACCAGATCCTGTTTACATAATCTAAGGAGCTGGATAATACCTCCTGCCTGCCTGTAGTGTGCAGTCATATGCTAAATGTGTCAAGTTCACACACCATCTAAGCCATCTCTTTTTTGGAAAACTTTGTAGACAGCAGAGAGACAATAGAGACACTCTGGACAAACTCTGATACAATATTACATATTTAATGTGCTAGAATTCTTAAGTGGTAGTGTAAAATAGCAGTGCAGGATCATCATGAGTTCCAGTTCTATAATGTTAAGAGTTACAATATGAGGGAAGGTAGACTGTAATCACAAATTTCTTATATGTCTAGATTTAAAGAAAAAACAACTGACAGAAAGCTACTGATTAGTCTTGGAGATGTGGGGTTAAAACTTTCAAGTTTATTGTCGTAATGTGATGTACCAGTGACTGAATCAGAAACTGCCTCAGTATTTCCTAATAGGAGTAACAGTCTTTGATGGATGAAACTTTCTGAAAGCTCTCACTGATTTAATTCTTCTCTCCCTTTAATGACGCTGAATATTCAGCTGTTCCTAACCAAAGAAGATTAGAGTCAATACTGAAAATTTCTAAACACTTAGGCCTTTACTTCTCAGGTAATGTTAATAGACTCTCTTTAAATTGCTTACTAGTCTGATAACAAGAAAAATCTGATCATCTTTAATTAACTTCTGTTTTGTCCAGTCTATGTACAATTGTAGTATCCCAGTTTATACTGTGTATTAGAACATGTTTTTCTGTGATTCTTATGACTAATTCTTGAAACTCTATCTTGCTTTTTTGTTAATTATCCTAGTGCATTCACTCCTGAAGGCAGACATCATTGACAAACTTCTCTTTTTTCTTTTTTTTATTAAATTTCAAGCAAGTAAATATTAATCTGAAACCCAGCTCAAGCAAATATCTGATGCTTCAGACCACAGCAGCTGCAAGAATACAACAGAAGCCAGAATCAACAAATCATACAACATTCTGCTTGCACTTATCCTTTTCATTGCTGTAAGTGACAATTCTGCATCATTCAGCTGGGTGGGAGGCAGAGCTGATCTGGGATGATGAATAAAAGAGCTTTGTTCAGATCAGAAAATCTGGTATAGTAACTACTGTAAGATCTTCACAGCAAAAAGAGTCATCAGAAAGCAAATTTTTTTTGTACTAATACCCTGTGAAACATATGTAATGGGTTGCTTGCTGCTGGTGGTTTTTTGGTTTTTTTGTTGTTTTTTTTTTTTTCCAGAGATGTCTTGTCAGAGGAAAGATAAATAAAATAATGCCTCTTTCCTTATTTGAAAACATTATTCATTACAATCTCTAAGACACATTAAGTTAAAGTGTGGTTGTACTTCACAGTTTAGGTAATATTTCACATAAAGACATCGAAAAATTCTAGGCCTTTACATTCTTGGCTTGATTTGACTTAAAGGATCTTCCCCAGAAGCAGATAATCAACAGTTTCTGAACATTTAAAATGTTTTAAAGTGTTTTGTCATGGTTTAGCCCCAGCCAACAACAGAGAACCATGCAACAGCTCACTCATGCCTCCCCACCCCCAGGTGGATTGGGAAGGAGATGCAGGAGAAAAATTCAAATCACATGGGTTGGGATAAAGACAGCTTAACAGAAGAGCAAAAGAAGAGAAAAACAACAACAATAATACTGATAAAAGAATATACAAAAACGATTAATGCACAATGCAACCAAAACCCAAAATGCCCAGTCCACTCCCGAGCAATGATTCCTGCTCCCCAACCAGCTTCCCCAGCTACATACTGAGCACGGTATTAAATATCCCCTTAGCCGATTTGGGTCAGCTGTCCTCAGCTGTGCCCCCTCCCAGTTTCTTCTGAAAATAACCCTATTCCAGATGAAACCAGGACAGTTTCCAGTTTAGGCTCTGTAAAGGACTTTTTGTCTTTGTACATTTTGATAACTGTGTCTATATGACTCTAGGAACATAGATTCATTTTATGGATTCACTCTTTTACTTGTGTTTATGGAGTTGTGTGCATTTTAACATTTTGTGGAAATATTATGAACTGTTCTGACAAAATATTTCTTCATGAAATGGAAAATATTAAGAACTTGCCTTTTCAGAAAATAACTGGTCTATAGTTTGCCATTACATGTATGAAACACAGTATTACGTTGTGGCTACTGCGTAAACAAAAGTAAGTCAGAATAACAGGCAAACCAAGTTCTAGAATTTCAGTTGTGGGAAGAAACATCACAGGTGACACCAAAACCACATATCTCCATTTTCTAACTTGAAAAAAGCATGCATCAAGACACTATATCTTAAAAATAATTTAATGAATTCAAAAATGAGGATTTTTACTCAAAACAAATCTGTTATTTCTCAACCTGGAAAGGAGCTAAGCGCTTCTATGAAGAGATGTAGAATGGAGAGGAGCAAGTGCTTTGTGTCAAGGATTTTACAACAGAAGGCATCAAGCTGCCTTTTTATATCTCCAATGACATATTAAAATGCTTCACTCAGACAAGAAAAAACAAAAGAAACCAAACCTTTGTTTTCTTATCTATTATAACACAAAATTAGTCATAAAAGTGAAGTTACTAGACATAAAAGCATTCACTTTTTAAAAAGATGAGTTTGGGGATTTTGTAGCCTTCAGGCCTCTTCCTGTTATAGACAGCGCTAAATTTAAAAATACAATAGAGTGACAGTTCTTACACTACTTCAATCATAGAGGAGTGTATATGTACACATCTTTCTTATGCTAGCTAATTGTTACTTGTGCATCTTCAATTTAGTGCACTCTATAAATATTTGGTTGCCCCAAATAGCCTGGTAACAGCAAAACAGAAGTCAACTATTGAATGTTTCGATATAAGAACACACCAAAAATATTCTATGATAACATACACTCTTTAATGCATCAACATCACTTTCTTTCTGATTCTTCCAAGGTTACTGTTCTATTTTGTGTGAAGGGGAATGTTTCATGTCAAACAAATGAAATCTGTGGGGTTTCCATTTTGGAAGGAGTTGGGAAAAAAAAAGAAAACAGTTCAATCCTAATAATTTTCCAGTCAAGTCATCAATAAAAATTCAGTTATTAGGCTATTCCTATCTGGTTGTTCATGTTCAGCTGATCTCCTGCTGGAAGCAGAAATTATTATCTGCAGTTGCTACTGTTAGGTCCCAGTCCAATTGGTCTGGGAGGGGTTCGCAATGATTCCGAGTTGGTTCTCACGTCCAGTTTCTCACAGCTACTAAAGCTGTTAGCCTATTAAGAAATGATCCTTAATTTACTTCTTTACAAACAAGGGTTTCGAGCACCAGGCGAAGTAAACAGCTACTTTTCCCTAGCTATTAATTTTGTGGTACTGTCCATCAGGGATGAAAGCATACAACAGAATAATAATTATTGTATTTTCTAATTGCTGTTTTTATTTTCAAGGGTTCAAAGACTGAACTTTTATTTACGTATACACTTCACCCTGCTCTTGAGAACTAATTATTCTTATATGTGATAATTCAAGTAAAGAAATAGTAAAGAAATACGGTAGATCATCTCTGGCATATGAATACATGAAGTGATTGTGTTCAGTAAAATGAACAAAGGTCTCTGCATTATTAATTGTGCCACAGATGCTACAGCTTCAGAAAGGGAATAACAAAAAAACACATTAGCAAGAATGATAAAATAGTTCCATATGAGATTTTTGGAGAGATATTTCTGAATGCAAAAAGCTGTGTGTGAGAAAAAGCTTTAAAGGTACCTGAAGAAAAATGGATTTAGTGTCTAAGAGGCCATTAGGGTGGCAATACGGTTTAAGGGAGGAGTATAATATGACTGTTATGACAGTTAGAGAAAAATAATTTGAGTTAGAAAAACAAGTTATTAGGAGGATGAAAAGCTATGAATAGAATACCTAATGGTACTTTTGTGCAAGGAAGAGGATAGTAGCAAACACCTGCTCTATCACATCCCAGTTAAAAGCGTGGAAAAGGTTACCTAGTGTGAAATTGCCACGCTGGAGATGTTCAAAACCAATGCAGATAAGACTCTGAACAACTCACTCTAACTTTGAAGCTAGCCTGCTTTGAGCATGAGTTTGTATCAGATGACCTCCAGGAGCTCCTTCCAATCTAAATTACTGTATGATGCTATGATTCAGCTTGTCACAGATTGTTCTGAAACACTTGGCAGGATAAAAGTTTTAAGAAATTAACATAGTGTTCCCTGAAAGAATTTTTTAAGATTGTTTAAGTACATACTGAATATGACAGTTGAATAAAGATCAAATTTCTGTTGTGTAAGAAACTGTGCCTTTTATATGCTCTTCCATTCCCATGTAGAATGAAAAAAACAAGAGACCACTTTTTTAAATTTCCCAAAAAGCAAAATTCTTAAAACAACAGGAACAACAATAAAATTGTCCACAGTGGTGTCTGGAGAACCTTTTTCACAATATTATAATGTTGTCTTAAAAGGGAATCCTTAAGTCTTTCTTTCTAAAAAGCTCCAAATACAATGCATTGATTGTACCAGGGTATTCCTCTACATTACATTCCATGCTCAGGTGAGCACTATCTTGCTTGAATCCTAATATTTCTGAATAACTCAATTGATCAGTCATTATCAGTCACAGTAATTTTTCTATTTATATCACAATATGGGGTAAAATGCTAAAATGTGTATGCTAGACAATCTGAACTTATATGGTAGCCCTATATGAATGTACAGTAATGCATTTAGTATAATAGTGCCAAAAACCTTACAAATTATTTTTATACCTATTTAGGAGTTTAAAAAATATATATGTATTAAGAAACAGAATGGACCACAGTAGAAAACTGCTTGAACAGCTGCCTGAGATCTAGGGAACTTCAAAGCCTAAGGAACCCTGCCCTTTTCGAAATGAGAGTAAACTGCACCACTTCAACAACTACTTAACCTTTGCTGTCTCAAAAACTCCAGTAAAAAAACCTTCTGGTATAACTTGCAAGAAAGAACATAGAGCTGAAAATCCTGTTTCATATTCTTTTTCACAGACATAACTAGAAATTCTAAATTTAAGATGTTACAAGGCTTTGTTTAGATAAAGAATATCTTGGAAATCACTCTTGCATTTCATCACAGTAGTTTTTAGAGAATTGTTATTTAGTTCTCTTATATGAGTTTTAGGCATGTGCAACTAATATACCTGTTGTAAATTTGCCAAACTAAGTTGAAATTATGTGCCTGGAGAACACTTTTGTGGACACAGGATCTACTTTTACAAAACTATACATTCACAGCTGTACATAACTACTAGTAAATAACCACATCAACAGCAAAAAAACTCTACTTCTTGACAATGATACTTAACGCTGGATGATAAGTAATTCAGCAATAAAGTTGGTAAATTTACAGCCATTATAAATATGACCAGTGGATCCACATATATGTAATGCATACTTCAATCAAGCATGAAGAGTTCATTTTAGTATAGGACTACTATGCTGAACTTCATTGGCCTGCATTACTTAGAAGATTGATAATATAATAGGGGTTTTTTCCCTATAATAATTGTAGTCTAAAAGTACCAAAATACTAATTACAAGAACAGATATTCTCTCCCTCACTAACAGCTGAATGCTATGTGAGACAGTATTTCATAATAGAAGCCATCAGGGGCTGGGGGTCCTTTTTTTTTAAAGGAGAAAAGATGACATTCTGGTGCTTTTAAGGTTACTTAAATAGCATAAAATCAATTTTGTAAGAAATTCTACTGATGAATAAATTGTGCATTTTATGTTCCATTCAGGATGGAAAAATATATTCTTAGGAAAAAAACACATTGGTAGTCACAACGCGTTCTGGGTTATGTATTGTGTAGAAATTGGTCTGTCTCTAGCTGGTTATTAAAAGCAGTGGAAAAAGGAGGAAGTAAGTAAAAAACATTTTTCAAGTGTTAACAGCTGCAAAAAGTGTATATTATCTCAAAGAATTTTAGACTGAAGCAAAATTTCAGCGTTTCAGGGTGTTACATTCTCAGTCTGCTTTATGTAATGACATGCTGAAATGATAAAATGACAGCTAAACTCCAAAACCTGAAAGGGATGCATGTTAACTTTTGGATTTGAGGCCTTTATTCATTTACTTTGAATCTTTTCCAGATGAAACTAAAGAGCAGAATAGCATAAACCAGATGTTTACCTTCAGAGAGTAGGCTCCTACTGTCAGTGAAGTCTCAGTGACTGAAATCTAGGGGATGATAGGCTTATTTTTATTTGAATAACATTGTGATGTTTACAATACATGAGGGATAGATGTGACCTTGCATTTTATGTGCGCTACCCTTGTCTATGACTGCTTCCTCTGGTGCTCAGTTGTGATTCTGGGTACAAGCTGTGATTCTGGTCTTAGATAGTGCAGCTTCTCCTTCATCCTCTTTCAGGATAGAGCACTTATGGTCTTCTATGTCTTTGGTGTCATATTAATATTTTACCACCTTAGCATTCTAAATTTTAATTTTTTTAAATTAATTTTCAGTAACTAATTGTTTCTAAATATAGTATTATAAATATAGTTTGTATTTCTTCTGTTTTCCTTCACTATCTGGTGTCCTTTTCATGAGTCACATGTTCAGAAGCCTGTATCCCCTTCAGTCCTAATCGAACCTGTATTTTTCATTCTGTTCTCTCGTGGTGATGCAAGTTAGATTCAAATATCACCTACAACAACTTCTTTACGGCAAAGACTATCCACATAATTTTTTGCTATACTCAATTTAGACAGTATGAGGTAATCCACTCTCTCTTGTTACTCTGTTCAGCTTCTCTTTTTTTGAGAGGTAAGATACCTTAGACTTCCTGCTGGATAATTATATTCCCAAGCTAATTAAAATTATGTGGTTTAAGTTCAAATTCTAGCTTCTGTTAGAGTTTCCTCTTCGTGAGCTCTGGAGTTGAGTCATTAGTAAGGACTTCACTGTCTATTAACACTGATAGCTCCATTTGAATCTATCTAGAACAGTTAATTTTAAAATTAAACCTTTGATTCCGTTGCTCCTTTAACTTCTACTGTGGGGAAAAATAAACAACATGGTTTTAGGCCTCATCAAGAAAAATTCTGTTTACATACTTTGTGGTCTTTCATCTTCAATAGTTCCTTGTGTGCAAAGTCATTAAGGAGACTGAATATTTAAGTTATCTCAGGAGACTAAAATTGTGCTTTAAAATTTATTTTTTTTTCCCCAAAGTAGTGTCTGTTAAAAGAAAGAATTATTCTTGAAGATGACTGGTGAAGCATATTAACATTAAATTCTACTAAGAGAGTCCAAAAGCAGTTATCTACAAAACAAACTGAACTTCTGCTCCAAGTGGAGAACTTAGGTAAGTGATAGAGCTGACTTCAAAACCAGAAGGGAGGAGTCAGTGTAAATTAGCATCAGACAGTGTAGCAATGACTTTGAAGGTGGCAAGAATAAATTAGAAACATATTGCTGAGAAAGAAGCATATTGCTAAGAGAAAAGGCTGTAGTTAAGATCATCTTGGTAGTGTTTCAGGCTGATATTTAAAGTCTGGGGAGGTACTTCAAGCCAAGTACTTCAAATACAGTGCAATCAACAGTTTATTTTACTAGCCAAGCAAGATGTGCTTTGATAGAAAGTTTAGAGCCTGGCAAACTTGCTAGAATCTGTCCTGCAGCTGCTGGAGTCTTAAAGGAATGAACAGGCTGCAGTCAATTCAAAGACAGTTAATTTGGCCCGAAGGTGAAGCGACAGTTTAACGTGCCAGCCATGTCAGTGTAGGATTCATAGTAAAATAAACTACATGCTTTGGAGTTTTTTAATTTGAATGGATTGAGGATGAAGATAACCTCCGGTTATATTTTTGGTTGTGGCTGCTAATTTTTAATTTTGTTTTCATGCCATGGGGACACCTTTATTTATTTAATATTTCAAATACATTTGCAAAAATAATTTTATTTTTATTCAGAGATGCTCATAACTTCTCATATCTGATGTCTACTAAGGAGGTCAGACCACTGCTCTGAGTAAAAAGAGCCTGCAGCATCAGCAGGTAATGCAAAAGGCTCTGAGCCAAGACACTGCTAAGGCAGCAAATGGTGCAGGAGAGCATGCCAAGGAATATGAACTTCCTAACAAAGTGCAGACATCTCTTAAGCAATTCTGAATGTGTTAGAGTTGGCAATTCTCATACATAGGACTATCCAAACTACCTTTTTCCCTTGTGTCTTTCGTTCTGTTCTGAATGTAGTGATGGTCTACTGCACAGGCAATACCAGTCACTGTGACAAACACAAGGGGAATTCATACAGAAGTGTCAGGAAAAGAAAGAATCTAATAGAATTGCAAGGCAGTGTCAACCAACTGGGTAAGGAAGAAAAGGGCAAAGAAAAAGAAAGAATGAATGAAGCTCAAATTAAAGACCAAGAAGGATCTTAATCAGATTTTGGGGAAGTTAACAATACATGACAGATGCTCAGACCAGGATCAATACCAGCTACATGGAAAAAGAAATCAAAACTCAAGAGTGACTAGAGAGAGAATTTTAGGCAGTTCCCACTGGAAATATTATGTGGCTATAGAAATGAGAGAAAAAAATTGCAGCTAGTTTTTAAGATGCCTGTACATTATTTGAACATAAGGGAAAAAGTACAGATAAAACAAGGAGTGGTCCTACCTTGCTGTTATGTTGAATTATGACCAACTTTCCTCTAGTGCTATGCATCAAACATTGTTCCCCAGCACACAGTCCTTAGATGAACTCAGCTTTTCTGATTCTCAGTCACTTATCAGTTTATCTTATCTTCCAGTTGCCTAAAGAATAATAAGACAGCTGTAAGTGGCTTAAATTTTCCTTCTCCTATGTGTCTGCTTTATATTGTAAATAATTTTATCTGAATTTTGTCTATGAAAATATCTATACTATTCTTGTTTTTTGTTTTTACCCTAATATTATAATACAAAGATGAGTGCGGTTTTTGTTGTTATTGTTTGCGGTTTTTTTTCCAGGAATGAATCTAATTCTTCTAAGTCATTAAATTATCTATACAGGTTGTATTTTAAGAACATGACCAGGACTTTTCTTGTTACAGAAAAGCAACAGCTGAGAAAAACTAAAACTGAAGAAGGGGAATATCACAGTTTACTGCTGGGAATTTGAGGTACAGAAAAATGAAGAAAATCTTTCAGAGTGGCAATAGCTAAACTTCTAAACACATTGATTTCTTTGTAAAATACTATCAAAGGGACTGTGGTTAGACAGGAACAGCATTTCCTTTATATTGGATTGTTATCTTTGTTTTATTTCATTTTTTTGTTTTGGATAAAAAGCATTTAGTACCCAAAAAATATCATTATAGTGTAAATATTCAATTCTAAGATAGCTAAAAATTCTCAAAGAATTTTAAGTTAACATAAGGTATGTTGATATTTTATAATCATAGTTTTAAAAAGAACATTTCTTTACCAGTTAAATATATCTGTATAGAAATATTTCTCGGATTAATGCCTTTTGCAATAAACTTATTTCATCTAGATTCTGGTCATGTTATGTTTTAGTATTGGTGTAAATCGAGCTGAGTTTTCAATACTATCCCATGAAAAATAAAAATTCTGTTTTCAAGTGAGTTTTAATTCTCTGCTTTTAGCAGTTTTCAGTTATAGAGAGTTATTATTAATTGTTTTCTATTTTGTAACAACTCAAGAATAACTTCCTTGAGGCATGTTTAACATGCTTTCAATGATCAGGTTCTTGAAGTTCTTGCATTGATCATTCACAAGTAAATTAATTTTATTTTCAGGTGCATTGTTCATTTTAAGATCAGACAGGTTTACAAGGTTTTAATGTGCATCTATAAATCATATATGTATCTTTGTTGATTTCTTAGTAATATTTGTGAATCATTTTTTTCCTTTGACATAAAACTTAAGCCTTTTGTTAAGAGTATTTCAGTGTCTAATTTATAGGTTGTTCAGTAGAAAATAGAAGAAGAATCAAGTGCAGAGAAAAAAACAAAGAAGACAATTTGGCAAAAGGGAGAAAGGAAGCTAAAAAAAGGTAATAAAAGAATGATCTATTTCAATAGATTTTGAAAGTGGCCAAACCATAGAAAAACAGGAAGCCTAATTAAAAAAAAAAAAGCTCTTAAAAGAGTTGGAGAAGGCTACAATTGTTTAGGTCCTCAGGAGCCATAAATTTTTATTGCCCCATTTTTTTGCAATGAGACCTACTAAGTAATGTAAAAGACTCAGAGGACCCTTGACAGTGAATTGCAAATGAGATCTCAATTGGAATACACACATTTCAAGTATGGACAAAATATAGTCTAGGCTTGATTTGTTACTCATCCTGGAACATAAATTTCCTCAAAATCCTGAGCCTTAAACCTTGTGGTTTAGTAGAAGATTGCATATTTGAAATTCAGACCATAAGATAGTCCCCACATCTAGTAAACTGTGCAAGAAAAACACAAACGGAGGAAAAAGAATTAAAATAACAAAGAGGATGAGTAGGTGAAAGACAGAAAACAGCAAGAGGAAAATAGGGGAAAAGAAATGTTTTGTAAGCCATCCTTTTAGAAAAATGTACGGAAACAGAGGGTAAGGTAGTTTCCTATATATAGTCAAAACACATTACTGTGCTGTCCTTCTGCCTTTAGGATGCAAGAGTAGTTAAGGGATGAGGAACTTAGGCAGCTCTGGAAGCTCTGTATAATGGAAAACCTGTTGAAACCTTTTGAAAATGGATTTCAGACAGAGGTATCAACTCCTGGCAGCGGGGCCGAGAGCAGTTGTGCGGTAGTACTTTTCAGAAACTTTATGTCACCTTGCAATGCAAAGGATGAAATTTTATCGGTCTCTTTCTGAAATATTTCTTTAAATATAATGTATTTCAGCAGTGAAACAAAAATCAAACTTCCTGTGGGACTCCTAGTCTTTACTAGTTTGCTACAATGATAGAGCTCTCTGCTCCAGCCCGTTATGGAGTGAAATGACAGCACAGTCACACTACAAAGAGAGCGTTCTGTACCAGTGGGAAAGTAATTGAAGGACATAGTGGTAAATCTGATTTATTTTACCAAATAATTTATTTTTATAACTATACACTCACATGATAATATGAAGGAGAGATGAAAATGTGAGAGCAGATATGTTTAATGAAAGAGGTGTAAGAGGACAACAGTCCAAGACACTAACCAAGTTACAGCTGTATATTAAATGATCTAAATGGAAGTTTACCAGAACAACCATTAGGACTTCATCAGAGATGGGGAGGGAAGGGGTAAGAGGGTTGTTTAGTTTTATTTTTGTTTTTAATTTTAAGTTTTAGTGGAGATTGATGAAATTTGCCAGTGGATGTTTTTTAGTTCCTCAGCAGCCCATCTTTGAGATATTTTTCTATGAACTACTCTACCTTGAAATAAAACATCTAGTCTCATAGGAATTTTGACACAGTTTAGTTTTTCAATCAGTACAAAACACATTCACCACTGTAGCACTGTTGGGCTCTTGTATGTCAGCCTCTTAGAAGAATTCAGTCCGTCTCCATAAGGCCTAAAATGCAGAGAGCTCATCTGGGAGGCAAATATGATTTTACTTCACCTTTATCTCCCACAGCTGTGAAAGCTGTCAGTTTCTAAAGCATTCAAACTGAAAATTCAGAATATCCTCAGAATAATTCAGTTGTCACACCAGTGTTTCCTTCACTTGTTCCTGCCTTTTTTCCGATTCTCCCTTTTTCATTAATAACGCTGATTGACCTTGTCCCTATGTATATTAATTGGTTATATCTTCTGTATTTACTACAGTGATTGTTTGTGTGGGTAGGAAGAATTATCTTTAAACTAAAAACTCAGTTGTCTGTGAGCGACTGAGTTCTGAAACATCTTAAGAAATATTCTAGTAGCCGGTAATCATGAATAAGCCTTTCAATACTGGAATAGTTTCAAATGCTATTTGTTCTACTGCCAAAAATCACATTTTTAAATGTCTACACTTAGCCTTTATCTCACGCACAGACATCACTGGAGCTGTGCAAGATGTTAATTCTTATTTAACTGAAAACTGGCATTTCAAAATTTGTTCTTGTTCCAAATCAAATAAAGACTTATTTTTCTCATCATTTTCCATGAAACAGATTTTTTCAAATTATCAGCAAATTTTTACATTGTAGGGTTTTTTTCTAGAAAGACAAAATGGTTTCTTCTTTTGATTTGATGGTATTTAATGGCATAATAACTTCCTACTATGCACTATTCATGCTTTCAATCAACATATGTCACATAATCCATAGAATCATAGAATATCCTGAGTTGGGTGAGACCCACGAGGATCACCGAGTCCAACTCCTGATTCCACAGAGGGCAACTTAAAAATTAAGCCATATATCTAAGGGCACTTTTCCAACGCTTCTTGAACACCAAGAAGCTTGAGACCCTGACCACTTCGCTGGAGAGCTTGTTCCAGTGCTTATCCACCCTCTCAGTGAATAACTTTTTCCTAATATCCAATCTGAACTTTCCCTGACATAGCTCTAAGCCATTCTCTTGTGTCCTATGGCCAGACACCAGAGAGAAGAGATCAGCACCTCCCTCTATGCTCTATCTCATGAGGAAGCTGTAGACCACAATGTCTCACCTCAGTCTCCTCTTTTCTACACTGAACAAACCTAGTATCCTCAGCTGCCTTTCACCATGTTTGCTACCCTACTTTAGACACATTCTAACATTTTTGTATGCTTTTTGTATTGTGGAGCCCAAAACAGCACACAGAACTCAAGGTGAGACCACACCAGTGCTGAGTGCAGTAGAACAATCACTTCTTTTGACCGCTTATCTCTACTGTGCTTAATGCACCCCAGGATACGGTAATTGACATGCTTCATTTTTAGCAGTTCATATTTTTAATTTTCATGAAAGATATGTATCATTGACACAAAAGATGCGACTCATCTCAACTAAATTTAGTTGCTTAAAAATTAGGCATTTCATCTAAGTCAACTAGACTTTGTAGTCAGTAGACAGAAATAGACATCTCCAAATGACAGGTTTTTTTTAAGTATTTATTGCTGTCCTGTTATGTACCTGTGTAAACTCTCACTGCCAACAAAAGGTGGCCTACAGTTCTCATAGTCTATTATCACTTGTTCTTGCTAAGACACTGCCATCTCTCCTGCAATTACATAAATATTGATATGTTCCCACAGTTAACGAGGTTAAAACTGATCCAGGAGGAAAATATAATGATATTTCTACTATAAATAGTTCAAGAAATAGCTCTACTTGTTTGGTGTAAAGAAAACAGAAGAAGAAAGGTAATATTTGCACAGATTTTGTGTACACCATCATTCATGTATAAATGACAAAAATTGTACCAAATGGACCTGAATAATTTCCATGTGAATAAATTGTTTTAATTTTTGTTATCCTCAGACTCTTCAATACAAAAAAGATTCACATAATTGCCACTATACAAATGCTATTGGCAATATTCTTTGCAAATTAGGTCTTCTCATTCATGCCTACTTAAAATACAATGTGGTTCCAGATTTTTACATCTCTCAAGAAATTATCTTATAATTCACAAATGTAGCATAAAAATGTTAAAACACAAGTAGAAATTAATTTGCATTTTTACTTAGAAACACAGAGCATTCAAAATTCTGGTTAGAAATACAGCTAAAAAAAAGTTGTGTTACAGTAACACATATAATATGGCTTGTCATATAAGTTCAAAAACTTTAATTAACCTTTAACATACTGTTTTCTTTTAAAATGTCCCTCTTAATTATTCACGGCAGTGAAGAATACTAATTATGCTCCTTGGATAAAAGCACATTGGTTCATTAATCTTTCTTTTCGGTTACATATAAACATCAACTATGATGAACAGGAAAGCCTTTTTTTTAATTATTATTTTTTGCCCATATTGGATAGACAAAATTTGGGATCCTCAGGGAATGTAAGTGTTATTTAAAGATTATAGTTGTGATTGTAACATTCATATGAAATATTTTTAGAAAAATGAAATTAGACACCATATCACTTATTATTTCTGAATTTATCTTAATTTAATTCCTGTCGTTAGTATTTTTCATGGTGTTAGCTATTGCCTTAAGAAACATTTGCTTAGATTTTCCCAAAACATTTATAATAGATGCAACTATCCAATATTCCTTAACAAACTTTTAGGACATATAAGAAAAAAATTACTTTCTTAATGTTTCTTCATTTTAAAAATTAATGAGAAATTTTGCATTAATTATTCAGAAAACTGGATGTTTAAGAGGTTTCTTCCTTCTGTCTCATCTAGCCTTAACACCACAATAGCCACCACATGTCACACTGCCCTTGCATTCTGTCTTACAGTTCCTATTTCTGTAAAACCTTGCGGTGACATATTATTACACTGATTAGCTTTTACTATAAGGCTAAAGGACACAGAAATGAATTCTGATCTAGTGAATGTATTCAAACTGTTGAAGCATTCTCTTAATTTTCTAGTCAAGGTCTGTCATTTTTTGCTTTGGGTCCTTGACTCATCATCTCCTTTTTTATGTGATCTTTAGATCACTTCAGATGGTTTCAAATTATAATATAATTTTATTTTTATGGGGAAACCTACTATATACTAACCCACACATGCATGTTCACTTCTAATTCATTTATAAGTCTGAGATATTCAAAATTAAAAAATCAGATAAATTTAGGTAGGATTTCTGGAGGGCATAGGAGGCAAACACCTGCTCAAACCTGGGACAACTTCACAACTGCAATTAGCTTAAGAGTTAGATCTATTCTCTCAAGGCTTGTCCTGTCGAATTTTGAATATCTCCAAGGATACAGATTACACAGCCTCTCCAAGAAGCTTGTTCTAATGCCTGGCTATGCTTACTATGAAGAGTTTTTTTCTTATATCTCATTAGATTTTTTACTTAATGCAAAGTGGGTACATTCCCTCTTGAGCTTTCACTGCACCTCCAAGGAGAAGATCTAGGCAAACTGCTGCTTGTACGCTGTGCTCTTGTCCCCAGACCATTTTAGCTGTTCTTTCCCAGACAAACTTGTTCCGGTTTGTCAGTATCTTCCTTGTAAAGGGAAGTCCAAAACTGGATACAGTACTCCAGATGCAATTTCACAATACCCAGTAGAAAGGAATAGCATTTTTTGACCAGCTGTCTACATGCTTGCTAATGCAGTGCAGTATATTGTTGGCCTTCTTTGCCATAGGAAACTTCTTGCCCACCAGGATTCCCAGGTCATTATTTGGAAACCTGCTCTCTAGCCAATTGGCAATGCCAAGCCTGTACTGGAGCATGGAATTATTCCACCCCAAATATAAAACTTTTCAAATTTTGTTGAACTTCAGGGTATTTGGCTGCAAAGATATTATGTCTGGCTGTGAGAATACTGCTAAAATGAAAGTAATTTCCATACATGGCTCTCCCCCCACCCACACAGCCAGACATCTCACCAGTGAAGACCATCAGGCTGTTAAAGCAGTTTTGGTAAATACATGCTGGCTGTTCACAGTCTCGTTCTTTATGTAGGTGTAAATGACTTATAGCAGGATTTGCTTCAGAATCTTCCAGGGTAATGAGGTACAACTGATTATCATTTCATTCCCCAAATCTTCTTTCCTTTTTTTTCTTGAAAATAGATATGAAATTTCCATTTTTCCATGTTGAGAGCAGCCTCACAATGTTGTCAGCTGTGGTGGGTTAACCCTTGTAGGCAACTCAGACCCACACAGCTGTTCACTCATTCCCCCACAGTGGGATGGGAGAAAGAATCAGAAGGGTAAAAGTGCAAATACTCATAGGTTGAGATAAAGA
Source organism: Limosa lapponica baueri (assembly GCA_002844005.1). Classification (NCBI taxonomy): domain Eukaryota; kingdom Metazoa; phylum Chordata; class Aves; order Charadriiformes; family Scolopacidae; genus Limosa; species Limosa lapponica. The sequence continues at coordinate 185,147 of KZ506021.1, forward strand.
CAATTTAATAGCAAAACCAAAAGCTGCACGCATGAGCAAAGCAAAACAAGGAATTCATTCACTGCTGCCCATCAGTAGGCAGGTGTTTAGCCATTTCCAGGAAAGTAGGGGTCCATCACGCATAACGGTTACTTGGGAAAACAAATGCCATAACTCCAAATGTCCTTCCTTCCTCCTTCTTCCCCCAGATTTTATTGCTAAGCATGACATGCAGGTATGGAATAACCCTTTGGTCAGTTGCGGTCAGCTGTCCCAGCTGTGTGTCCCCTCCCAACTTGTTGTGTGTCCCCAGCCTACTCACTGAGAGAATGGTGTGAGAAGCAGAAAAGGCCTTAATGCTGTTAAGCACTGCTCAGCGGTAAGTTATGGGTGTGTTATCAACACTGTTTGGTCACAAATCCCAAATATAGCCCCATAAAGCTACCCTGAAGGAAATTAACTCTATCCCAGCCAAAACCAGTGCATCAGCTCCCTTAGTGCTCTCAGATGAAGCCTATCTGGTCCTATGAAGATCTGTATGTCCAGTGTGCTTAGGTGGTCCCAAACTCTACCCTAATCTACCATGAGTAGTACTTCACTTCCCCATACTACCAGATACAGGGCACCTGGAAGACCAGACAGCAGTGCTAGACATTAAAGACTGATAGGAAGGCCATTTTTTCCCTTTTGCATGTTCCCTTATTGGTGCTATAGAAACCACCACAGGTCTTCCCAGATTTTGGAAGCCAGTCAGACATATGGTTAGAACAAAGGATTTATTGCCTCTACTATGAGGGTAGTCAAATACTGGAGCAGGTTGCCCATAGTTGTTGTGAAGGACACCCTTGGAGTTATTCAAGATTCAGCTGGATACTGCCCTGAACAGCCTGATATTATTAGATATGCTTTGAGCAGGGGGTTAGACTAGAGATATCTGGAGGCCCCTCCCAAACAAAATTAATCTGTAATTTTTGCTTCTCCTTGTTGATAAGATGCAGGGCTGTTCAGCAGGTGCTCTAGAACAGCCCCAATCCCATGATTTGCTTCCCTTTAAATTAACTTCCCCCTCTCTCGCACCCTGAACAGTTCTTATCTTTTACCATACCACCTTGACTCAAATACACAGCTGGCTGTTAGCTCTTTCACAATGAGCCCTGATTTTGCTGACTTCATATTCTGTTATTTGTGACATAGATGGTAAATTCTAGCTTGCTATTTGTAACACTTGATAACTTCTCAGGTTATTTTGCTAGTATAGCTGCAAATCAGGATTGGATATCCACGCACAGACCCTAACAGCAATGAAGAAGGCATCAAGTATGTTACTTTTTCTTTGTCCTTTGTCATTAGATTATTCACCCCATTCTAAAGCAGGCATTTCTTTTGCTATTGGTACACCTCTGTGAGTCATTCTTGTTTCCCTTCAGATTCCTCAGTAATTTCAGCTCCAGCTGAGTTTCATCTTTTCTAAGTCCCTACATGCTTTGGCAGTGTTTCTGTATTCTTCCAGGATAGCTAGATACCTTCCTGAATAGACACCAGTTTGTTCTGGCTGTAGGCTTGAGCTTGTTCTGGCTGTGACTAACAACTGCTCTTCTAGTAGATAAAAGGGTAATTAAAGTAACCCACAAGAACCAGAGTTTATAAGAACCAGAATTTATGACTATGAATCTTCTCCTTATAATTTAAGAAAGGTTTTGTCTACTTATTCTTCTCAATTTGGCTGTTTGTACCAGGTTCCCACCATATTTCGCTTGCTGGTCTCCCCTCTGAACCTGGCCCATAAATTATCAAACAGCCATCATCCATTCAGTAGCAAAGCTCTGTGCATTTGTGCTGCACCTTTGCATACAGCACCATCTTCCCACTTTTGTTTTCCTGGACCATTCTTCCCAAAAGCCTGTATCTATCCAGAACTCCTGTCATGTTTCTTAGGTTGCATGCACTCATGTACTGGCACTTGAGATGGACCTCAGCTATGCTACTTGCTGAGGGGAAGTGTGAGAGCTTCCCCTGCCATGTTCTCCCTACAAGTTTCCACTCTGCCCCCATTCCTGCACTTTTCTGCAGTATGTTCTTCATCCACCAACTAGACTACCATAAATTCCACCTTTAAATACTTTTCTTAATGAAATGAAGTTGATTTAATATTTGCTTCCCCCCCCCAAAAAAAAAAAAGTTATTTTTATATCTGTGTAAATGGGCATTGATGTCCACAGACCCATGACAATTTATGCTATCCACGTGCTGGTACTCAGGTGTATTTAAATATAATTTGAATCTAGGCAAGAAAATAAAGATCTCCTTGGATGTAACAGGAGTTGGAGGTTCAAGACTCTTAAAAATATGTTTTTAAATGGATTTAGGAGCCTTAATTTGCATAAAATTTAAAAATCTTGGCTATAAATAACTCCTCATCCTTGTCTTTTTGCATCTACATATAAAAGCATTCACAGACCTTCCCCTGGAAATGTGTCATCTTTAGGTTAAACCATTTAAACTATGTTGTAAATAATTATATTTACAATATTAATATTGTAATGTATTAATATTTAATATTGTATTGTATTAATATTTACAATATTTAATAATATTTATTAACTGCTCAGAGACAAATCTCATTCTGTGTATGGAAAATATCTAACTACACAGACTCTATTTCTTCTTTGATTTTGTAAGTAGTGTTTTTACTGTCATCATTGGCTGCCAGATGAAACCTACAAATGACTCTCACCAGTCTTAAACATTTAGTAATCCTTGTTTTAAAAGAATTTTTGAACATGTAAGAAAAATCTCCATTTTTAAAAAATTTTACTGAGTAGATCGAACATCCTTGCTTGTTCAGAATCTTCAGGTCCTTCCCTTTTATATAACTTTCTTCACCATACAAATATGTCTATACAGTGATAACAAAATGGAAAGCTCAAAATTTGAAACTCTAAACATTTCTTGTATTATGACAGATTGATTATATTAAAGATTAAAACAACGAGGGTGTTCATCTCAACCAGCTTTAGAATCCTATGTTGTAGAAATAATCTATATTTGAACTATTTGTCTGGATGCTCTTTATCATTAACAAAGACAAAAATTATTCTCTTAAACAATTCATGTGACCTATATTAGGTATCTATTTTAGGAATAAACACACAATTCCTTGAAGACACTGTAGTCTACAAAGGGAATTGAAGGGTGAAAAAATGTCGACTAGATGCATATATTTATAGTGCAGATGACTAGTCTGACCAAGCCACTTTAGGCTTTTTTTCTGATTAATAAAGATAAAGATGCAGTGGTATGCTAAAAGAAGTTCAGAGACATTAAAAACAGCCCTCTGGGTCAAACAGACATAGAGAACACTATCATCAATTCCATAGCCAGTGCAGAGACAATGTCTGAAATAATCAGCTTCTTTCCTGGCCTCTGGGGGGCTTCCTGTGAAATATAGCCATATCAGGTACTTGCTATGTGTAGGCTTATATATGTTAGGATTAGAATTGACCTTCTACTAGAATCCTTGCAAGGAAACATAAAGATCTTTGCCAGTGTGTGTCCACGTTTAAGTATTTCTTACCTTACCTGCCCTAAGCTGAAGTATCTCCTTGAGGCATCTGAAATAATTCTAGTTCTTTGTGTTCAGGCAATTGAATTAATTTGTGGGGGTGAGATTTCTCAAGAGAAAATATTGGAAGTTAGGTGACTACACGCTGTCTAGGTGATTAAACATTTATTTTATTTTTTTTAAAATGAAGAGTTATTTAAAGAACATAGTCAATGGAGCTTCTAGATGTGCAATTCGGTAGCCTCAACATAGACATCAGGAGCCATTTAAGATGCACAAAGCCATCCATCCTGACTTCCAAGTGCTTCTCAGAGAGGATATAGGTCTATCATGAATCTTCTGTCATAAGTTCTAGCCTCATACATATTTCTCATATACCAGAAGGCATTCTCAAAAGACCTTAGAAGCCCATGTTTGGTGAACCATGCCTCTCATCTCTATTGACAATAGTATGAATTCAGATACTTAGCTCAGTTTTACTTCTCTATTAAGCGTGTCTTAATTGTAGACTGAACCTCATAATAAACTAGTATGGAATCTGCAAACTTCTAAACTGTCCAGTTCTTTACTGACAGGCTGTCATGCTCCTTTGCTTCATAGATATGAAAACTATTGTGGAAAATGTGGCAGAATTCAATAATGTTTTCAATCATCTCAATTTTATATAACATCTCTTAATGGACTATAGCCATAAGCCATAGCAGAGTGAGGCAAAAGAATACAAGTAACATTCCACAAGCCATGACTACATATCATAGACAAAATATTGCTATTAGATATTTCTCCCCAGCATATTAGCTAGCTTTTTCCACATCCCTTGCCTGGCTGCTTTTCATGACTCTTCTTACTAAATCCTGTGACAACTTAAAGTGATGGTTTTGGCCTGCTTAAATATGCTAGGGGAGCTGTCACAGAAATATAAGTTCACATTTCCCAATTTCCTCTATCGCATCAAAGAAGAAATGGAACCTTTGTTTATGTCAGACCTGAAAAAAGATAAGAACAATATTTCTGTATCTGTGTCAGTTTTATCATGACCAATTCATAAATGAAGTAAAATAAAATGAAGTAGCCAAAAACTAGACTGTATGTCTCATGTCACAGGAGATGCACTTCTATTTTGTTTCTTGGGGGTCCACAGAATATACTAAATACTTACAGTAGGGCTAGCCAGTACTGGGACTATATTATTAGATTTTGTATGGCACAGGAAGTGTTCATCTTTTACATTTGAGAAAGCAAGTATTTCCTTTATCCACGGGTGATCTATAATCAGAAGCAGAATGCAGACCAAAAAAATCTCTAGGTCAAGTAGGTCAAGTCTTGTGCCAGTTCTTGCAAGAGTCTTGATAGTAATAAATTTTAGAAGTGTGTCTCTAGATGGTTTGCAGCTTCACTTGGAAGTCTTTAAACAAAGAGCAAAGATTTTTTGTTCTAACATTCATCTAGTAAGATAAGTGTAGGTAACAGTGTAGTAAGCTTAGTCTAGTAAGTCTAGTAAGCTTAGTAAGGCAAATATTGACCAACTGTTAGCATGTTGGTATATGCAGTAAATTAAAATATTTTAGATTAAGAGATATTAATTTATGTTATGCAAGCTTGAATTCTAGGAATAGTGTTCCAATATGCAGAAGTCAATGGTTCTTCACTTTTTGTGAGGCTAGGAGGTTTCTGTGCAGAAACACTGAGCCATGTCCCTCCAGCATCTCCAAAATAAGTCTGTAAGCAGTTTCTCCATGTGCTTATTACAACTAAATTTATTCCTACCGCTCGCCCCCCCAAAAAACAAATCCCCAAACCCAAAAATCCCACCACTTTATTTTCAATAGAATTTTCATTTACATTTCAAGGAAATGTCAAGGAAGAAAAAATAAAAAACATCTTAAAGCCAACAACCAGTAGTTCCTAAAACAAAATCTTAAATGGACCACCCACTTGAATTATGTAATTAACTGCTCTGAATGTTCATGAAGAGACTTGTTTCACACAAATAAAAAGTTAGAGTATTTCTAGTCAAAGACTAATAAGAACTTCCAGAAAGTGAGTTAATTTTTCTTCAATTAATGATGGAAAGTGTCTAGTAAAGCTAAACATCTAGGAAACCTCTTTTATTTAGGAAAGGGAAAGATTAAGATTATTCTTTTTCCATTAAAGACCTATTTTAGTTAGAGGAAAAATGCCTTTTGGAAGAATATTTTTCTCTCTAATAGCTATTCAGAGAGCCTAAATACTAAGACCTTAGGACTTGATGTCTTGCTTTTCAATGGACATCTATTAGACGGCTATTGTACTGTCTCTGAAAAGGTAGCATTTATCCAAGAGATCAACGTATTAGTTATAACAGAGAAAAGAAAATGAATGATTCAGGAATTACTTCAGAATTGAGCCATATGTAAAGTAATAATTACCTAGCATGCTTTTAAAAAAAGTTAATGGAGAAAATGTGTTTGTAAGCAAATTCTTCTTTGCTTGCAAAAACTTCAGTTATTCGTTGTTTGTTTCTAATAATCTATTTTTAAAGATCTGGCTCTGGAGATTTTTAATACAGCGCAGAAAAGAAAAAACAAAATGGGAACAAAGATTTATGCTTCTTAGAACAAAGCATTAGTAAAACTTTCAACTATGCTTTGTGACACTCAGTTTGGACTGCTGTATCTCTAACATGACATTAGAGATGATGTCATTTCACATGACATGATATGAAATAAAATCATTAACAAGAACTCTTTTGTACTTTGTTAATTTTATTTTCATTAGATCATTCTTTATAGTGGTTATATATGCCAGGATGTGGATTGTCTCCGGTATCAAAGAATGTTTGATAACATATTTGTATATCTTTATAAGTAAAATTCTTAAGCCAGGATAAAAACTGTCAGCTATTGCTTTTCTGTTATTAGTGGCACATACTAATTAGCGCTGGCTGTCTTGTTCAGGATGGTGTTCAACTACAAAGGTTAGCAAATTTTTGATTCAAATGAAAAATTTTATGAGTCAGATTTTACTTTCTATTCTACTCCCATAATTACCAAATGCACTAAGTTCCTCTAGGATAACCTGAGGCAAATTTTAAGCAACACTAGAATAAAGGGGAAAAAAAAGTAAAAAAAAAAAAAGTCTGAAAAAACAGAGATAGTGCAAAATCCTAACAGTGTAGAGCAACTGTACCATCAAGTGAATATATTCATATATTATGAAATGTATCTATTATGGTACTGTAGTTATGAAAAAATCTGCAATTAGAAAAATGATCCTTTGAATTTTTTACCAGGGGATCAATTACTCACCATGTTTCATAACTGAGAAATAGTTTGCAAGTGAGTTTTTTGAACATGCAGTTGCAACAAGACTCATCATCTTCTTATGCAGCACCTCCTTTTATGGTAGATGAAATACATTTTTACGGACAGACACAAATACATAGCACTTTGAGTTGAAAATGATGAATTTAAAAAGTATGAAAATTCTTGGAAAGTAAGACAAAATATTGCTAGATAGCGTATAATGATATCATTTCTCTGAAAAAAAAAAAGTTTGTTATCTCATTCTACAACTCAGTCTTATTTGTCTTATTCCTTATTAGTATTTTAACACTGATTAATGGATTGACATTACCTTTATATAAGTACTTACATGATGAATCTGTCCTATGTATTGACACTAGGACTGCTGTATAGAATTTCATGGAAGTGGCTAGCTCTCTCCACTGGCTGTAGATGAGACCTTGGATTCTACTAATTTAATAATTTCTGTTAAATGCCTTTAATTTGGCATTTAGTTCAAAACCAATCCAGGACATAAAATTTTGTTCCTGTTTTTCACCTCTGTGACGCTTAGGTTAATAAGGGTATACCTGTAGCACATCTAACTGTAAAAGTATTCAATTTAATCTGAAGAAAAATTTGAACAATTTAGTGCAAAAGTTTTTATAAAGCCTGTTTTTACAGATGCCTAAGTTTTGGGTCTTTTTATACCACAAAATGGAGCACTGACTAGAGATATCTTAAGAGCTCAAATTAGTTGGTAGGTTTGCATGAGTTAGTACAGAACTATTTAAGGATACTAACTCATGGTGTATAAACAGTATAGACAGGTCAACAGGGCACTGTTTAGCCCAGAGCTGATACAGTTCCAATTTCATAACTAGCTCCTTTGTAACTAGCTGAGACATGTCTGCACAAGACACCACACAGTGGACTGGACATACCTGTAGGCGGTTAAACCCATCGTAAATTGTATTTACCGAGTAACTGGCCTGATCTTCAAAGTGACTGAACCTCTTCATATAACACAATCAATTTCAAAGAAAATTATAGAAATTTCAGGAGTAAATATAGTTAGTTATGAATGTAAAATTCCTTAAATTATCCCTCAAATAATTCTGGAGTAAATTCAGGGGTGGGGTGAGGGGCAGAGTGCTGTTGGTTTTTCCAGTTCCAAATGTAATATTATTTTTTAAAGCATTAACCAGTTAGCTCTACTGAGAAATTCAGTATGGGTATGCCACATAGAAATGTTAAAACATGGGTATATTTACCTAAGGAAAAAAAAAATCCTATATGATATTGGGTACAAGGGTGAAATTAATTAGACAATTAACTTGTGCCTAAACTTCAGATGTTTAAATTGATGGGGTTTTTTTGGTGTTTTTGTTTGTTTGTTTGTTTGTTTTGTGGTGGTTGTTTTTAAAGTCAAGTACTGTTTTCTTCATATAAAAATGAAGTGATGTGGCTGTCTTTGCATCCTCCAGAGACACATCTGTGAAACTAAGTTTAAGTACTTAAGTTAGAGAGACTGGCTCTGTTCCATCTTTTCTGGGAAGAAGTGATAGACTATTCTTGTGATTTATAATCTATGCATATGAGTAATATGCTTTTATTATGCAGAAATATGGGGGTTTAGCCATTTAGAATTTTAGTTTCCTTTCATTTACTCTTTGAAACAATTGAGACTTAAACAAGTACTTAATCATTCACTTGTATGCTTTGTCAAATACTTTAAGTCTTCAGAATCAGAAAGACCATATAGATGCAAAGAGAACTGTTTCCAGAGACTTCAATTCAAGGAGATGCAAGCCCAGTTTGAATAGAATTGGTCCTTATTTAGTCATTCAACAGAAAATTCTTTTGCTCTCCCTTCAAGATGTAATATATCAGAGTATTACCCTGAAAGGGAAATGAGAGAAAGAACAAATCAATTAATTGAAGTTGCTTTCATTCATTACTAAAAACACTCCTACCAAAAACTATTAACCACAAAAGCCTCCTAAAGCATCATCCTCTGCTCTTTCAGGGTTTACTGAGACCTTGTTATATTGCAGATCAATTTGTATAGGAAACAATGTTTATTGGTGGTTTTAATTCCCTTTTTATAAAGAACTTCCTAATTCTATATTTCTACTATAATTTCAAGCACATATTTATTTTCACCATGCTTTCTTTGAAACACAGACATTTATTTACAATTGATTTTCAAGGATGTATCAGTTTTATATAGTTCAATGAGAAACTTTGTCCACATTATGTAAGATTTTGCCAAACAGTGGGAAATAACACCACAAGACAAGTTAGAAGATGATGGTTTAAGCAAATAGATTTCTATTGGTTGGATGCACGCGTAAGTATGGGCACACATCAAGATACACATAAACACATACGCACACAAAAAAACTATTTTCAGTAGAAACAATTTTCATACTAACAATTTATGGAACGACTAGGTTTAGGTTGATTTCCCATTTTTTTAAGACACGTCTATTTTTATGGCAGAAATTATTGTCCAACTTACACTTACAGGTATAAGTTGTAAGGAGGTAAGAAGGAAAAAATACTTCACTGTGTTTAGCTAAAAAGAAGAAATGGTTCCTTCTATCTGTTGCTTTCCCCCGCCCACCCCCTAATCACTGTCCTGAGGAAAACATGACAAAGTAGAGCATACATTATGTATTTTTAGTCACTTTCTGTCATTAATGCATCATCTTCTGTCAGAAATCAGCAATTTCTGGTTTGCATTAAATACATCTATTTGTGCATACAGAGGGCAGATGCCAATGCTCTACTGAAAACAGAGAAACAGTGCTTATATGGAATTGTTGAATATAGGAGAACATTAATGATTATCAAGAGATTAATTTGCCCAGAAAATCTCCCATTCCTCAGAGTCTCACACAACTTTCCAGAGTCTCACACAACATGCAAAGGATGAATTTATAGCATTCAGGCAAGATTTTCAAAAGTGATAACTTTGAATATCCACATCAGAAATATGACCGAATTTTTCTAAGCAACCGTGTTTAGGAGCACCTGAAAAGTTAAAATAAGCTTCATTTTTTTCTTCAATAACTGGATTTATTCACCTGTTAAATGACTGATATTTTAGACTAATTTCATTTAAAAAGAGAAAAATACAGGAACAGCACATCCTCAAATTCTCTTTCCTTTGCCTTTTCTAATCTAGCTATTTAGCAGCCTGGTGAAATTAATTTCCATTTCCCATTTAAAAATACTCCATCAATAACCAACTCAAACATTTTGGCCCACTGTCTGCTGTTGAGTTCAGTTCTGTCTACCATCCACCTCTATCTGTGAGATATCTTCCTCTCATGTGGCCAAAAATGAATTTCATAATTTACTTTATCCAAATAAAAAGAAAGTAATTCAATTTATTTCAAGATTTTCCTTTACTTAGGTTAGAAAGATAATGTGACACCTTGCATAAGCACAAGAGCAAACAGGGTAAGAGTGGTTAGGCAAGATTTAGAAGAGAGGAGAGGAGGTTCAGACTGCCTTTTCAGCTTGGTGAAATCACCAATCATCTTCAAGTCAAATGAAGAGCTACATTACGTATCTAATAGAGACACCCTAGTAAATGACCTGACTACAGGCCTAGGTTTTTGATTTACAGTTCTGCCTCACTTGTTAGGGTGTCCGATTCATTTAAGTACAAATTAGAAACATGTTGACATAAGTTGGTAGTATTTTTTAGTCTGTACTTTAGATATTTCTATTGATACCTTTAAATGTTTTTAATAATCATAGTATGCAATAGGATATTTTTTCAAAATAATTATGTAAAATTTTGCATATCTTTCAGGTGCAACTAGCAGAGAAAGAAACCTAACTGTTCTGATGGTATGCAGAAAATACAAACATATTAAAAATAATAGAAATAAGCATTTCAGTTTGAGAGTACTTATGACATTATTTTCTAGTTTTACTTTGCATTTAAATCCAAACATAAATTCTTATTTTTAATTAAAAAATCAGTTTTTCCTGAGACAGTTTCCTAATGATTCTGTTCCCATGACTCTGTTTCCTAATCAAATATGAAAAATACAAAAAGTATTCCTTTACCAAGGTCATTTCATTTCTTCGTGTAATTTTGTTCCTGCTCTTTAATCTAAATTATCACCAGTGTCCACATATATAAATAAAATTTTGCTATACAACCCTTTGAAGTACCTGACTTCTTTCTTCCTTGCTTCTTTCTGCAAAGCTTCCACTTGAACCAACCTCCTAATACTTCCTTCTTATCTGTAAAAAACTTCTTGATAACTGTTGTGAAAACCTGCCGCTAGCTACTGTCTTTGTGAATTGAATCCTTAACTTACATTATTACCCGAGTTCTATACTCTATACAGTGTGTGAGATAGCAACTTTCTTTCTTTTATTACACAGGTAGTTTTTTAAAGAAGTGTATTATGAACAATATTTAATGTGGAGTTTATACCTGTCATACAAAAAGAAGGCAAGGGAAACACTAGAACAGTGATCTGACCTTTTTTCACTGCATCTGAACCCTTCTCCTTGCCATTCTCAGGGTGGTTGCTTCAATGTCACATTACTGTCCTCCCATTCAACAGATGTCACTCCCCACAATGTTATCTCAGTTTCCTCTTTATCCCAGTGGCCCATCACTGAGGAATAAGCACTGTCCCCCACTGACATGCTTAGGTTAAAACCCATACACCTGGAATAATTTTATTAGTTTAGCCTTGGTGTGCAACTGTCCTTCTGCTTTGGAGAGCTAAAGAGTAGACACACACACATATACATATATACATACACATCCCCTTCCATGTGGACCATTGCTTTGAATGAAACAGGTTGTTTTGAAATCTAAGATATCCTTCTTAAAAAAAAAATAAATCTAAACAGAACACTACGACATATTAAAAAAAAAAACCCAAATGTAAAAAGCATAGGCACCTAATCCAGTCCTACTGACAGTAACTGAAGTCAGACACTACTTACAGTTGTAGATGGCATAAATAGCTTTTGCAAATTATTTCTGTGGTGAAATCCCAAACCCCATTTTTTCACATTCAGAGAAGTCTTTTAATTGGATGAACTTCTGAGCATAAACCTAGTCATTACTTTGGACTGCTATGGCGCTAGGGAATCAATTTATTTTCACTTTTCCTGTTCAGTTTCTGCACATAAAAATATATTACTCCATATCAAATAATGGTCCTAATTCAATATAAGAGCCAAAGACTGCCAATGTGTTTCTTAAAATCTTGTTTTCTCTCCAAGTTGGTTGCTCTGGATTTAGTCAAGTAACACTTTTTATATATGATATACAAGTGTACTATTACATGCTTTTTATGCAACCACTGTATCAGCCTTTTTCTTCCTTTATAGTTCTCTCTTAGATACTTTGAGATGCTAAATCAGAAAAATCTTTCTCAGAATACAACAGACATTCTCAAAATCAGGTTTTTTTCCTTACTCTTTCTCTTAAAAGAAAAAAATATTAAAAAAATAACATATATGATCATCTTTTTGAAATATATGGCAAGCACTTACATGATGGAAAGTATTATTTATTCTTTCTGGTACAGCTTCACATGGTGCAGAATCTGCCCATCTCACAACGGGTGGTTGGTGATGAGATCACGTCAATTATACGTTTGATTCCTTTCATGCTGAAGAAAATCTAAGTTACCTTGAAGTTAGCTGAGTGTCTTAATCACAAAATAATTATTTGGAAAGAGTATGAGGGAGAGAGAGCTGCCACCATTATTACCTCCTCCTGTATGCATTTTTTAAAAGAAACCACTGTCTATGTCAGCTTTTTTCTACAGAGCTCAATCACGAACTGAATGAACTCCTCAGGCAGAAGTGTATCTAGATTCTGGATATACTGCATGTTTACATGTTATATAGAATCACAGAATCATAGAATAGGATCACAGAACATCTCGAGTTGAAAGGGACCCATAAAGATTGAGTCCAACTCCTTGTTTCTCCCAGGACTACCTAAAACTAAACCATATGACTAATAGCACTGGCCCTAAATTTGAGCCCTGGGGAAGCCCTCTGGTGATGCCCCCACCCTGATATAACCCTATTTACTATAATTCTTTCAGCCAAACCCATCAGCCAATTGCTTACCCAATGTATTATGGACTTGTCTAGCTATGTGCTGGACATTTTGTCCAGAAGGATGCTGTGGGAGACAGTACCAGATGCTTTGCTAAAATCCAAACCCACCACATCTACTGGCTTCCCTTGGTCAACTAGGTGGGGGATCTTGTCATAAAAGGAAATTAAATTGGTTAAGCAAGACTATCACCTTGTGAGCCCGTGCTTGCTATGACCAATGATTGCATTGTCTCTCAAGTGTTTTTTCAGTAACTCCCAGAACAACCTTCTCCAAAATTTTACCAGGCAATGAAGTGAGAATGACAGGCTTGTAATTACCAGGATCTTCCTTCTCACCTTTCTTGAAAATTGGGACAACGTTTGCCAGCTTCCAGCCAACTGGGACCTCTTCAGACTCCCAAGACAGTTGAAAAACAGTGGAGAGAGGTCCCATGGCAACCTCAGCCGGTTCTTTCAGTACCCTAGGATGAATCCCATGGAGCACCATAGAATTTATCATCCCCTCAGTCATGGTCTTCCAACACAGGGCTCTTGGGGTCCCAGAGCTCATCATCGGTGTTGAAGACAGAGGATAAAGAGGCATTAAAAGTCTCTGCTTTGTCTGCATCCTTATTTGTGAGGTCAAGCTATAGACCAATGATATCTCCGATTCTCCTTATATATAGGCATAGAATCACAGAATCATAGAATTGTCTAGGTTGGAAGGGACCTTTAAGGTCATGTAACAGATCTTCTCTGTCAAGGCTGAACTGCTTCTGAACTGAAGTAAAAACCAAATGGTAGGCTTCTGCAGAACTTTGAGAATGGAAATAAAGTTCAGAGAAATGGAGATTGAATAGGACACAGGATTTTATATTTGGTATTAGAAACCTAATTTTGGAGGAGGTGGGTGAGTTCAACCGAATAAATATTTATCATATATTGGAAGTTTACTGCTCATGGATAACTTTTGATGGTTCATAAGTACATTTAGATACTCCATCAAATTTTTTTAGCTGGGGTTGATAGAAATGGAAAACAAGACTGGACGAAGAATTGCTTCATTCTGGTCATATCTGAAAGCTGCACCTTGCACTATTTCTAAATTTGTTTTTATGGTCTGTATCCATTTGCTGTAGAAAAAAAAAATTCCCCACAGTTCACAAAACAGTTCTTCAAACTATGCTTAAGATTTGTGCAAATGACAACTTGGAAACAAAGGGAAGATAAAGAATTACTCAAACTCTTGTCTTGAAATAACTTTCTAAAAGATAAAAATCTTTCATGGTTTCTGAATGAAATTAACTTTAGCTGCAAGAGTTCTGGAACAACTTGTTTAGTTATTGACACTTGGTGGGAAGAAAGGAAACGTTTTTAAGATTATATGTCCACAAGGTGAGTGTGAATGGGGAAGTGCCATTCTATGGATTTCCCAAAGTAGATTTCAAATCTGAAAAAAAAGGGCTTTCTAATTTGAGAGCTCTTACAGCCCCTATTGAAATTTAATTTATCATGAATAACCTTTGTTAATTAATGTAAAGAACAGATACTCATTCAGTTTAAAGCTAGGCTACTTTCCATTAGGCTTTTTTTTACTTTCATCTTTCAGATCAAAACAATTTGTTACATAAATTTTAAAAAAATAATAAAAAAATAAATCATCAAATATCCTGGCCTGTAAATCAACACTTTTGATGAATTCATTTGATTATCATATATTTGTGGCATGTGCCGTAAGACATACAATTTTGCAAACAATGAAGACAGTCTTTTGAGACCAAGTAAGAATAAATCATGATCAGACTTAACTTCATTTCTTTTTACAGGATTGCGTTTATTCATACCAGCATCAGTTCTTTAATATTTCTGATATATTTACCACTGTGTAAAAATGTCTCCTAGCAATAAATTGTGCTCCCCTTCAAGCACAGATATAAATGAAGATTCTGTTATCTGTATAGCAGGTTTACATGGCTATGTAGATGTTCTCTTTGTTATGAGCGCCAGAGAGAACTTCGTGGTCCTTGGGACAGATTGCAAGTTCTGCCTCATGTCAGTACAGTATGTAGGGTCCAGAAATCAGCACAGACTACTCTTGAGTCTGTTTTCAATTTTTTTTGCCAAAAAATCTATTCATTCTCTCCTGAATGGAACAAGCATTTAAATTAAGCTATATGGAGTGTGTGCCATCAGAGGGATGTATACTAAATAGAGAACAGGAACTAATTGGAAGTAGTTTAAAATTACAGAAGTGATCACTTTACATCATTGTTGAGTCTTTTCTTATGCCAGTTTATTTGGACTTACAAAAACAAGATGTGCAACTAGTAACTGCTTAGCTCCAAAACATTTTTTTTAAGTCTGATTAAAAACTCAAGCAGGCCCAGGAAGATATCTTTTACTTACATACAGTAACAATAAAGGACAGAATTATAATTTTTAAATGTAGTCTTACCATTTCTTTTCTTTCTGGTACACTGATGGATAGTATGGAGTGAAAAGGATTGCAAACTTGAATGATACAGAGTTATTGTCACAGGATGAAGTAATACCGTGTTAAGAGCACCAGGGTAAGCTATAAAGAACCTTGGTGTTTATAAAGTTCAACGACACATAACAGTATCTACATAGCAGTGTGCTAGGCTATGTATCCTTCTGACAGTGCTTGTTTTCAGCTAGCTCAGCCAACTACATGAGGCCATAATTCAGTGTGGACATACTAGAGTTTTCCAAATTCTCTGGTTTCTCTGGTAAGATCAAGTTTCTCTGATGAGATCAGTATAGCTTGGGGTCTGTAGAGTGACCTCCTAGTGGCCCCTCAGCTCCTAGGTGTTATGGTATATGGGAACAAAGGCTGTTCAGACAAACTTAATTGTTCTAATCTCCAAAGAAAAAATTGAAAAGTAATCAAATTAAAAGTGTATATTCTACATACTGTTTCTGAGAGTGCAATAGCAGATAATGAACTAAGTCCCCGTCTTATTGGCTTATACATTTTTTTTCCCTGGTCATTTTGGGAAATATAACAGGGCTAAGGGAGACAAATTCTCACAGGATTCAGTTTTTAGACTGCTGACAAAAGCAACTGAAGAATGCAGGGCTTTGCTACAAAATAAGTGAACACTGTAGAAAAGTTTAATTAAATTTTAATCATGTTACATATATGAAAAAAGGTAGTGCACCCCCTTTGGAGTAGGAACATTAACTTTCTGAATGTGAACTATTTTTTTTCCTAGATATTTACAAATGCAACAAATCATACAGTTAATTTAAAACAGGATGGTCACAAATTATATAACTGTGCAAAACACTTTGTTGGTTTTTTTAACTTTTGTGAATGAATGGTTGAAACAATGGAACAATATAGACAATTCAAAATATAATGATAATGCTTTCGAGTTCTTTTTTTCCTCTTTTTATTCATGCAGATTTATTTCCTGCCATTTAAGACAGAACAGAAAGCCTTTAAATATATTATATAAAACAAATTATATTATTTTATTATTAAACTATATTAACTATATTATTTATTATTAAATTACTTTAACATGATGGGTTTTATGTAAGGTAAAATAACACACTATAGACACAGGACATTTCCAATTACTTATCAAGAAGTCAAAAATGAACAAATCTGCATCATTTTCAGATATCATGAACAACTAGAAAGCAACTGGATAGAATAGAATGCGATTAAAATTGCTTCTTAAGACAACATATTAAGTATCTGTTTTTCAGAATTAAGTATCTGTAATTCATGGGCACAGATAGCAGCTGTATTTGACTCTTTATGTCAGTGCAGTTATATTTCCAACAGAATATGAATATCACATGTTATATGATTTATTCAAGAATTTATGGCTATTCAAAAGCATCGATTTATGCAGTACCACGCATAGGACTTGCCAAAGCATGGACAACAGAAGATTTATTTTTGCAAATTTTTTTATCATTATCTATCATACCTCTTCTAATATCATGTCCCTGGACTGCAATTAGTTCATTATAAACTAACTGAGAGGATAAAATCTCTCTGTAGAAATTATTGTGAAAGTAGCTAATATATATATATATGTAAAAACATTTCTGTATTTGAGGTTTATTCACAAAGAAAAGATAAAGAGTTCATTTACACAAGGCTTTAATCTTTTTAGTCTACTTACATATTCTGAAAAAGCAGCAAAGGATTCTCTTATGTATTAACCTGAATCTTTTTAGATTTGGTACAATTTTCTGATTATCAGTATATGTAACAGGTTGGGTCTTTCACAGGTATTGCCACAATATAAAACATTCTGGCATTGTACGTCAGATCATCTTGTTCTTCTGGATATTCACTGTATAGTATGTGATACAGCAAATTTAACAAACTAGTCGAAAATACTTTTTTTTTTCCTCTATCACAAAGTGAAGTCTAGATAAAACTTTTTGGCTATCACTTACGCTCATTTCATTGAAACTGAAATTAACACATCCTTGAAATATTTCAAAAAACAGTCAAATTTTATATGCATAAGATTTTATGAATGATCACCATAAATAATCAAAGTGGTGTGGAATAGTTGTTCTTGCAAATGCAATCTCAAACTCCGCAATTTTTAATAAGCTATTGCTCTAGCATGCTATATTTAGTCTTAGAGTTTTCTATGTTGCAAGCATCATTCTTTTCAGAGTAAATGTTATTTAACAGTCTTTTTTTTGCAGACTTTATAGCACAGCTTCCTGCTATTAGTGAAGAAGTGTAAAATGTTGACTGCAAAATATTTAGTAATCTAATGTGGTTTTAACATTTATGACTATATAGAAAACCTCAGTTATAAAAGTACTGTATGACATTCCTAATAAATAAAGTAGCCAGTGAACACTAAATTCAAAAGTTAAAAATAAATAAACGAAATCAAAGAAAGAATCCTTAAGCCATTCCTTTTTAGAAAAATAATCAGCCATAATAACTAACAAATAAAAAAAAAATAAACTTCCCTTATCTCTCACCATGGCCTTCCTGCTCAAAACCTGTATAATTTGTAAACAACTAGATTCATCTCATTCAGATCCAGCCATCTATGCTAGGGGTTGTTTACAAAATACAGCATATAGAATTTATTTAAAAGCATGTTGTTTACTGCTAAAGATGAAGTTAAGCCTCTCTTTTTTATTAGTCTTTGTTCAGTTCATTGAAATTGAAACTATAATTCCCTGGGACATCTTCTAAGAAGAGAAATACAATATTCTTCACCATTGCTCAGTGACTCACAGTCTTTAGTTGCTTAATTTCTGCTAAGAAATGAGGGGGAATATAATGGCCAATTTTCAAAAGATTCTGCTACAGTACCTGTATGCATGTGCATATGTGCAAGTTCTGTGTATTTTGGACAGACATAAGCATAAACAAAAACATAGATATTTCACTTATTAGAAACAGCCTTGAAATACTTGATGCACAGCTCTTACCTATTCTTCAACTTTAAACAGAGAATCTCCCTTAGTTCTCATCAAAATCTTTCAACCTTTTCCTGTCAAGCCACTTCTTCCAGAACCTGCCATGTCCCTTCACTCAAAGCTTGTCAATGCTTTTCAAAATGTCTGTTCTAATATCAGTCCTAGAACTAAGGGAAATGTTTCTAAAAATATCATCTTTTCCCTTTTTTATCCAAGAACTGCTTAATTCAAGGACCCTATCTTGCCCTAATAAGGGTCTATGAAATAGTTACTATAGTACCCTTTGAAAGGATCATCTTGAAACACCAAAAGCTTTTTAGGCTTCAAGGGAATACGTAGAGGTTTGTTTTTTTTTTTTTTTAGATCTTCATTTTAATGTGTCTTACTGGGAACTTTATGTCTTAATGCAAAGTGATAGGGCAGCTTTCAGGCATTTCAAACCTGGGTAGAGAAGTACCTGGTATGTATAGAATCTGCCTGTTCTGTGAAACTTCTATATTGTTCATCACTCAGAGCCAGCTGTGAAATTGGAAGCAGAAACCATTGCTCACTTACTTTGTCTGAGTACCATAAGTTATGTGGGAATCTAATACTCCAACTGTCTTTCTATGTTAGTCTATAGCCATCCTGAACAAAAAAATGAAGTTCAGGGTCTATTAGAAATTAATTACAGGATAACAACATAATTAATGCCAGTCAGCATTATTTTCTTAACAGCAAGTCTTGTAAAAAAGCTTGTCTTTGGACAAGAAATATAAAGGGAACATTTACTATAATGTACCTAGATAATTTTAAAATGGTTGATTATATGCTATCCTGATTCATATAGGAATGACAAATATTTCATGTATTATTTATTCTGAAGAAAAAAGTATCTGTCCTACTACAGGCACACAGATCTGAACATCCCAGTATACAAGGCCTAGGACAAATTTGGATACAAGGAAATTTGAAAAATATGAAAAGGTTTTCAAAGAAAATTAAGAGATTTTCTGATTATTTGATGAGAGAGATATATATGTATATCACATACGTATATGTGCTTGAATAGATCAGAGGAATGAAATACAAAGCATCCCTTTGCCTGGACTTCAACAAAACATTGGAGACAGCACCATATGGAAAACCACAGGTCAGATTAGAAAAGACAAAAATTAGTAGAACTACAAAATTATCAAGGTTCTAATTAAAGGGAAGAAGACAGCAGAAATTATTGATAGTAAAACATGTGATGAAAGAAAAGTGAAATAATAGTGTTTCTGAAGGGTTAGGTTGGTAATGCTCTTATGTGAAATTGATGATCTTGCATATGAATCAGGAACATCTTGGTGAATGTTACCAATGTTGTAAAGGCAGAAGTCATTGTAATCCTAGAAGTAATGAAGATTCATTCCACTTATATAAATAAATAACTAAATAAAATATATAAAAATAAATAAATAAATAAATAAAATTCAAATAAATAAAAGTTCAAATAAATAAAAGTAATCAGAACAGAGTTGTCGAAGAAAATACAAGCAAAGCAGGAAGCTACTTCATCTGACCATGTTTGCCCTTCTGTTCTATAAAATAAAATTGGTTACTTTGAACTTCAGTGCCAATTTCAGCTATTCTTCTTTGTCTTGTAGAAAGTTACTTGTACAGGTGTGTACATTTCACTAGTTGGTGAGTAACTGATGAATCAGTTCTAGCTGACAGATTGGTAACTTCAGCAACTTTCATCTGATTTTTTTTTAAATTGCCTGCTCATAATCACAGAAGAAAAATTGGGTCAATTACAGGGCCAAAGAGATAGACATAATAATACAACATTTTATAGTACAAAATTCTGAGTTATGAATCTGGAAAATAAGAAAAAGCACTGACAAAACCTGAGGGCAGAAATTCAGGCTTATTGAAAGAGCTGTGTCTTTCAGTCCTATGAGGTACCAATATGTTGCAGCTGTGAAAAATGCAAATTGCATCCTAGGGTTTGTCAGCTGAGTTAGAACAATATTAGTTCCATTATACAAAATTCTGGTGAGAATGCCTCTGAAATATGCGCTCTGGTCATTCATATTGAAAGAAGATGAATTCAAACTGACAGATGGAGAGAAGAGCTTCTGTGATAATGAGGGAAATTGAAAGTCTATTATATGAGAAGAGACTAGAACCACTGGGCTTGGTTAGCCTGGTGACACAAAGGCGTAAAAGGGAGAAGGTTGTTATCTATAAATTCAGCAAAGAGTACAGACTATGTAAGGAAAAGGATAATATTGGTACAGGAGCAAATAGCTATAATGAGTATGTTTTGCCTGAAATTGGAGAATAACTAGTGATTCTATCCAGTCACTATGGGTGCCCAGCTTTTACAATGAGTAATGGAGGGAGGAAAAAAGGATTAACAAAACAAAGATAACTTTAAAGTAGATCTTCATAATCTTTTGTAAGGATTAATGGGAGTGATTACTGCAATAAAAGAAGCTATTATTATAGCTATGTATTGCATGGACAATAAATACGTTGCATGTATTGCAAGACATAAATAAGTTGGAAATATATATTGAATATAGGTCTGCATAATTTTAATTATCTGGTTAAATAGCTGCAATTATGAATCTGAATGATCACAGGGATGGAACAATTCTTCTATAAGGATAGGCTGAGAGGGTTGGGGACAGACTTTTTAGGAGGGCCTGTTGCGATAAGCCAAGGGGTAATGGCTTTAAACTAAAAGAGGTTAGATTTAGATTAGACATAAGGAAGACATTTTTGACAACGACGGTGGTGAAACATTGGAACAGGTTCCCCAGAGAGGTGGTAGAAGCCCCATTCCTGGAAACATTCAAGGTCAGGTTGGACAGAGCTCTGAGCAACTTAATCTGGTTGAAGATGTCCCTGCTTATTGCAGGGAGGGGGGTGGACTAGATGACTTTTAAAGGTCTCTTCCAAATCAAACTGTTCTGTGATTCTAAGGTCACCCATCACATTTCACCTGCAGAATACCTGCACCAGAAATGCATGGGTCACCTGTAGGATTTATTATACATTTAACTCTAGGAATTTGAATTAAAATCTCCATAACAATTAAGAAACAAATTTATGGAAGTCTCTTTCTTAAATATGATGTCATTGAAACTGTTTGCATGTAGAGCAAGCATTAAGCAGTATGCTCAGTCAGCACCACAGACGGTCTATCTACAAAGTCAGCTTAATCCACTCTTGAACTCCAAAAACTGCATTAATATGCCTCCAACCACATACAAAATCCTCCAGTTCAATTTATATTTCAGTTGCAAAACTTTCTTTTTTTCTTTTGGATAACACCAAGACAGCACTTATTATTATCTCTTGTGCATACCAGAGACTGTCATGAACATGTAAAAAACAACCAGGACTCAGTTCCTCATCAGAAATTCCTTAGCCCATGTTTGTATGGAAGTTCTAGTAGACCAATGTGTGTAAAGATAATATTTTACTAGCTTCTCCTTAGCTTTACAAACCTGGTAAATAGCACAAAGCACAGAATCACAGAATTGTAGGGGTTGGAAGGGACCTTCTGAGATCATCTAGTCCAACACCCCTGCCAGATCAGGTTCACCTAGAGCAGGCTGTAAATGAATACATCCAGGCAGGTTTTGAATATCTCCAGAGAAGAAGACTATACAACGTCTCTGCTTAATGTTGTTTCCAGAGTTTTTCCTGACTTGTGCTGGTAGGTAGACAGAAATAGAGACAGATTATTTAGATCTGCTCAAAAATAATTTTTTTTTTCTCTAGTTAGTTAAAGCAAAGCTAAAAATAAAATTATAAGCAAAATGTTATCTCTATGCTCCGATCCTTAAAGTACGTACAGATCCGTAATAAAAAACAGCTAATCATTCTTTTCATCCCACAATGGCAACTACATTTTCCCATAAGGAAATAGGAATCAAGCTGCTGTAATGAACTGCCCAAAATGATTCCTGAAAGCAGTATGTGCTTTCTGATGTATGTTTATCAAGGTGATTTCTGAGAAAGTGCAATAATGTCTGAAAAAAATATATGATATAATGTATGCAGAAAATTATGAAACTTTTTTTTTAAAACAAGAAATTAAGTCAAAAAGTTTCCAGATTTTTAAAGTAGTTTAAAACTGCAGTAGGATTTTTTAGAATAAAAGACTCTTTTCTCATACTTCTCTAGAGGGATCATTATCACTGTATAAATTTATTATTGATTTGCATACATCAGTATCTTAAAAATCTTGCTACATTTCAGCTTGCTATAAAAGCAGACCTAATTCAATAAACTGAATTATTTTATAGAAAATCCTAAATGCAGAAAACTGTATTAAACCATGTTCATCTAACACCAGCTGAGAGCCTGAGGGATCTCTGGGGCCCTCAAGGCAGTATGAGATCACACAGGACCAACAGAAGACCTGGCAGGAAGAATATTCTGCAGCATCTCAAACAGTATTAGATGTCTATGTCTAGGCAACACAATCAAACCCCTGGTATCTAACTTAGGGGGAGATAAATTGTTCTCTAGGCAACACTTTCAATGCGGATTAGATTTCCATTGACTATAGTCTAAACTCAGACTCCTGGCTGACATAAAGAGACCCAGGTATAGACAGATAAATATAGCTACTTCTGAGCTGAATCCCAGCCCTTAGGCTCATTTCATTTGTTTATGTTCAGGCAATCGAAAAAATCCCGCTGCTTCTTTTGCTATTCTTTTCATCAATAATCTTATACTGTGTTTAGAAATACTTTAGAGAATTTAATCTCTGAAATACCTGGCATGAAATAGCAAGGAACTTTTAAAGCCATAAATGTTCACTTTATTATCTAAATAAATCTCCGAGAAAAAGATTTTTAAGGATACAAATGAAGAGTAGATGGATTTAGATCGTCAGTTTCAATCATGATTTAAACAATCAGTTGCAATCTTGTTTTTTGATTACTTTTCTACACAAAAAATGAGTTTCATTAATTAGTAATAATTAAGGCATTCAATTAAACAAAGCTTTTACAGTAAATTTGCTGCTTCCTTTTGCTAGATTTGTAGGTATTCCTTGTACCTATTGAGAACTAGGGAATTTAATAAATATCTGATCATTATATTTAACTTTTTAAAAACTTTTTATTAAAAAGCAGGAGTAAATATTACGTAATAGGCCATTTATTTATTTGTGCAAGACTTTCTGGGAGTGTAAATCAGAATTAAAAAAGAAATGTAGAAAAAAAGAGCATTTGAAATGGTTAATTAAATGCTTTCTTTTTTTAATTCAAATTTTAAAATCCACCTTGCATGTACATTTTATTCTTATACTCTTTTATTTATATATAATAATTTAAAAAGCAGGGCCAGTGTCATATATTTTAATACACAGAACTATTTTTGCTTTTTATGAAGTGTGAACTTTTACCACTTCATGGCCTATTTCCCATTAACATTTACAGAAAGGAAGGCACTCGGCTGCCATTGCTGCCTTTGAAAATCATTCCTCAACCCTTTTCTGCAGGGAGAGAAATTTCAGTTAGCTTGGTTACTAATAAAACCTGACAACTAAAATATTTTTTTTTCTTTTTTCATGAAAGCTAAGTTTATAAATATTGTGCAGCCCAAATCCAGGGCATATAATATTTTGAAAATAGTGTACAATTTCATTCTAGTTATCCATTAGGGTATTAAGGAGAAAAAATTGTGAATTTTGGCAGAAGTGGCAAATATATTGTCACAAACGTCTCAGAATATTACATCTATCTGTGTGATCTGACAGCTAAAAAAATCAGTTCAAATCAAGACAAGTCACATGCTCACATGGTGCTAAGAAAAACTTACAAGCATCAAACACATATGCCCCCAGAGGTTTCAGAAATGTAAATGGTTCAGGTGGCCTAATTTTAATAGCTGAGGTATGTCTTTCAAAGCATATGTTTTAGGCAATTCACCTTGATTTTTTAGTAGCTTCTCATATGAATCAGAATAAGAATCTTTGACATGACAACAATAATAAACCGAAACAAAGCAAAACAGGAACAACAGCAACAAAAAACGATCATTAAAATGCACCAGAATTAGGATTGAGCTGTGAGTCTTCAAGATGTATAATACAGCAAGATCTGACACCAGAATTATTCAGGGAACACTTGGATAACCTTAAGTCATCTTTGTCCTGTCATAAGGAGATGTTACAGGTACACAAATAGTTCACAGAATCACAGAATCATGCAGTCTAAAAGTGACCTTCAGAAGTCACAGAGTTCCATCTCTTGTGCAGAGCAGGTCAAGTTAAAGCAGGCTGCTCAGAGCAGTGGGCAGTCAGGTTTTGAGTATTTCCACAGCTGAACATCCCACAACTTCTCTGGGCAACCTGTTCCAGAGTTTGACCACTGTCACATTAAGTACTGTTCACTTTTTTCCTGGAAAATTTCAGAGTGTATTCCCTTTTCAGGCCCAGTAGGGAAATTATTCCTTTTTCCACAGTTGATATGTGTCCAAGCACTGAGAAACAAGATCACTGAATGTTACTGATTTACTTTGCTCTCCGTAACTATTCGGTCTCTTCATTCTATGCTATTAAAATCAGTATTACCTCAGGTGTATGGAGTACAATTTGCTTATGGAAAGAAAGGGGATTCTTTGCGTTGCAAACTCCATGAGCAGTCTTCTCTTTGAAATTAGTTTGATCCCCCAGAGCCTGAATCTGTTAAAATTTTATACATGGCTGCCATTTTCTCCTGTCTTCTGGTGAAATGTTTTGAGTTCAGATCTGGATGAATGGGAGACCTGTTTCCAGAGAAGTGAAAGAACCAAATGTGTGAAAACAGTCAGTAGATGTACTCATAGGCCTTATATCTCCTAATAGTTCTCTCCTTCACTACAAAAAAAGTAAAAGAAAGAATAAGAAAATAAAGTAAAAGAGAACAAGGGATTAATCTCTTAACCTACTTTTTTCTATTTTTACAGTCAACTATTTTTTCTTTCTCTTTGTTCCGGTTTGGGGTAAGAAAGTAATCAAGATTCTTCTGAAAGCAGGTTTTGCTGTAAAAAGAGGTAAGGTCAGGGGACTTGCACAAGATATCCCATTCTTGGGAATTAAATGGCAAGATGGTTGTCAGCAGATCCCAATGGATGTGATTAACAAAATAATATCTGTGTCCCCACCAACTAACAAAACAGAGGAGTTGTGGTTGCCCATCCCGTCTGCCCCATGCTCAATATAAAAGCTGAGGGATCAAAGGGTCAGCCCTCTTTCTTCAATGGCCAGCGTCAAAGAGGACCATGTCTGTTCATCTGCCTTTGATCCCAATCTGTGTGTTCCTGAATCCAGAGCTGGAATCCAATTCTTATCCATTGCTGAGTCCAGTCTGGGACTTCCCCAGTGCCTGTCGGTGACGTCATCCTGGGAGCTTGATATGGTTTTGTATATATTGTATCTATTTCATTATTTCCTTTCTAATTTCAATATTAATATTTTATTAAAGTAGTTTAGTTCATTCTAAACTCATAAACCTCTTTATCTCTTCCCCCTTTTTCTCCTGGAGCGAGAAAGTGGGGGAAGAGTATCTGACACTGTCATAGGCCAATTCAGCCTAAACCACTCTCCATTTTCCTTTCTCTTCCGATTAAAAAAAAAAAAAATTGTATTTATTTATTTATTATATATTCATGTATATTTATGTATATATACCAAACAAAAATAAAACTAAACCAACCTTCTATTGCAAATCTGCAATGTTCTTTTTTCCATGCTTTAATCAAGCTCGAGAGCAGATGGGGAAAATGCAAGGCAAAGGTTAACATCTTTGCTGTAATATAGTTATAGTCACTTGAGACAAAGAAAGTTTAACTTTTAACACTTTTAATTCTTCTCTTTTTCAGCTTACTGTGGTCTTTTCATCTGGCTTTTAATAGTAAGCATGTTCAAACTCTGCAGGTTCTCTGAAGATTTCTAAATGTAATATATAATCCAAATACCAATAGATACCCATAGCTTATACAGTGTCATTTATAGTTGTGAGGTAAATATTTTGTTTTAATCTTGCAAATCATGCTTGATTTAACAAATCTGCAGTCATTTTCTATTATTTTTCACACTCTGAATGTACTTCTATGGTATGTTTGAATATTATCTCAGAACAGTCAAAGACCTGCAGCTCCCACAGAAAAACACCACCAGTCCTGGTGACCTAGGTGCCAAAGAAAGCTGTAATAAGTCATTGTATTATACATTATATTATACATTGTAATATGTATTAATACATATCTGATCTGCACATCTTCATTTTTTTCAAAATCTGTTTAAATAAAAGCTGGAATGTTTCTCAGCCCTGAAAATAATCACATACAAATAGATGGCTTTGGACATGGGAAAGCAAAACTTATAGACAAATAGAACTGTATATTTGTTAAAGATTGCAAAACAGCTTCCAAGCACAGTTTGTCAGTGAGTTTGACTAGTAAAATAATTGAAATGTGCCCAATTATAGCACTTCCATTTATAGCACTCCTTTCTCTAACTTTTATTACTTTTCTGATACCACCTTTGTCTTATAATCTCTTGTATCATCCTTATTCCCAGGAGTAGCAATTATATTTTCCTTTCCTCCTTTTTTCATTTTTTTTTTCTGTTCTTTTTAATTTTTGCTTCCCCTATATTGATTCCTTACTCAATATTACAAATTATTGAGAACATGGGAAAGGCTGAGGTACTGAAGGCCTTCTTTGCCTCAGTCTTAGTGAAGTACACCATAGTAAGCAAGACTCGCCTTTAGGAATCCCAGGCCCTGGAGACCAGGGGCAAAAGCCTGGAGCTAGGAAGAGTTATCCTTGGTGGTAGAAGATCAGTTTAGGGAACAACTTAGGATCATAGAATCATAGAATGGTTTGGGTTGGAAGAGACCTTTAAGGATCATCTAGTCCAGGGACATCTTTCACTCTATCAGGTTGCTCAAAACCCTGTCAAACCTGACCTTGAACATTTGCAAGGATGGGACATCCACAACTTCTCTGATCAATGTGTTGCACTGTTTTACCACCTGCAATGTAAAAAATTTCTTCCTTATATCCAATCTAAATCTACCTTCTTTCAGTTTAACACCACTGTCCCTTGTCCTGTCACTACAGGCCCTATTTAAAAGTCTTTAAACTTTTAAATTGCCACCCCTCTCCTTACACCTCCCAAGTTGAAGGACCAGGCAAAAAAAGGGGCTATGAGAATGAAGAACCACTCACTGTAGGAGAAGACCAGGTTCAAGACCTTCTAAGGAACCTGAAACTACTTAAGTCCATGGGACCCAATGAAATCCATCCATTGGTCCTGAGGGAGCTGGCAGATAAAGTTGCTAAGCCACTTTCCATAATATTTGAAAAGTTGTGGCAGTCTGGTGAAGTTCCTTCTGACTGGAAAATGGGAAATATAACCCTCATTTTTAAAAAAGGAAAAAAGGAAGACCTGGGGAACTACAGGCCAGCCAGTCTCACCTCTGTGCCCATCAGGATCATGGAGTGGATCCTCCTGGAATTGCTGCTAAGATACATGGAAAATAAGGAGGTGACTGGAGACAGCCAACATGGCTTCACTAAGGGCAAGTCATGCCTGAAAAATTTGGTATACCTTCTACAAATGTGCTATAGCATTGGTAGGTAAGGGGAGAGAAACAGACGTCACCTACCTTGACTTATGCAAAGCGTTTGACAGTGTCCCACATGACATCCTGGTCTCTAAACTGGAGAGACACAGATTTGATGGATGGACCACCTGGTGGATCAGGAACTGGCTGACTGGCCTCACTCAAAGGGTTGCAGTCAACAGCTCAGTGTCCAAGTGGAAACAAGTGTCGAGTGGCATTCCTCAGGGGTCAGTACCAGGATCAGTGCTGTTCAACATCTTTGTTAGAGACATTGACAGTGGGACTGAGTGCACCCTAAGCAAGTTTGCCAACGACACCAAGCTGTGTGGTGCAGTTGACATGCTGGAGGGAAGGGATGCCATCCAGAGGGACCTGGACAGGCTTGAGAGGTGGGTCTGTGCAAACCTCATGAAGTTCAACCAAGCCAAGTGCAGGGTCCTGTACCTGGGACATGGCAATCCCAGGCACAAATACAGGTTGGACGGAGGATGGATTGAGAGCAGCCCTGAGGAGAAGGACTTGGAGGCGTTGGATAAGAAGCTCAACATGAGCTGGCAATGTGCGCTGACGGCCCAGAAAGCCAACTGCATCCTGGACTGCGTCAAAAGAGGTGTGGCCAGCAGGTCGAGGGAGGTGATTCTGCCCCTCTACTCTGCTCTCATGAGACCCCACCTGGCGTACTGTGTCCAGCTCTGGAGTCCTCAGCACAGGAAGGACATGGACCTGGTGGAACAAGGCCAGCAGAGGGCCACAAGGATGATCAGGTGGATGGAGCACCTATCCTATGAGGAAAGGCTGAGAGAGCTGGGGTTGTTCAGCCTGGAGAAGAGAAGGTTCCGGGGAGACCTTATAACAGCCTACCAATATCTGAAGGGAGCCTACAGGAGAGCTGACGAGGGACTCTTTGTCAGGAAGCGTAATGACAGAACAAGGGGTAACGGTTTTAAATTGGAAGAGGGGAGATTTAGATTAGATACCAGAAAGAAA